>JAGDQP010065800.1:0-11371 GCA_022664845.1 Lepisma saccharinum | reverse complement strand
CAATATGTTCAGAGTTTAAATCTACATTTAGTTGTTTTGTGGTTACTCGTTGTTCAGATTCTTCCCAAAATTCAACAGTATTACGATTTCCAATATTACTAAAAATTAGGTTGTTACACTGTGATATGTTTTCCAATTTATCCAAAAGCTCACAATTATTACCTAATTGTTTCTTGAGTTCCTCATTTTCCTTCTTCGCCATACTAAGTTCATTCACTACCACTTGAAGCTGCCCACTCAAATTATTTGTTACACATTATGTTTGTTATTTTCTTATCAATTTCTTTCAATTTTTTGTACAAGTCATCCAAAGGACTTCCACTCCAGAGATCACTAACAGTGCTGCAAGTATCACACCAAACGAAAATATTTTCAGTATTGAAGTGCAGAATTAAAAATTTTCGCACGGTTTGCAACACTTCACTTTAACTTTAGCCACAAACCTTCCTGTACGAAATCTTCAAGTAACGACATCTACACCCATTACATCACGGTCCACTGGCTTCTGGAGAGATGTTAAAACACGTCTGCACTCTTTGAATATCTTTATCTGATGATTTAAGATCATTTTCCGGGGAGTATCTACGGAACCAACGAATTATATTCCTTTCTAGCATGGTGGCATATTATGAATATTGCCTCATTTCGTTTCTGTTTGATTCCGCTAACAGTAACAAAAATGTTGCTCAGAAGAACAATGAAAATTCTTAAGCCTTCAACTGAAAATAATATTGATTTTAACTTCGTAGAGTTTCAAAGGAGTTGAAGCCTCAAGACTGTCCCTACTTCGGTTCTATGACGTCAAAAGCACACTGTTTACTCTACAGTTGTTACGAGTATTATGAATTCAAAAAGAAGTAAGTGTAATGAGTTCTGAGATTGCACACAAAGCAAAGCAACTTGCTTTACGGAATTAAAAATATCGTAATTTTAGCCTTATACAAAGGAATGCTCAGACACACAAACAAACATAGAGTTTGGTTTATGAAGGGGGAGACGCAAGAAAAAACGACATGGGACATAATACCTGGGTGATCTCTGCACATACAAGGTCCAGAGCTCTTTTGATCTCCAATGTATTATTTTCCTGTGGTTGTGCAGATAATTTTTGTACATCTCTATGTAAGTCTACTGCCCATTTGTTTTGTGTGAAATCCTTGTTTTGATAGGCCTTTGTATTGAAGACATTTAGATAAATATTCTTTAACCACAAATGCATCCCTTGTTGGAAATAATTGTTTCGGATTTTATCCCCGGTACATTTCTATACTGAATATTTGTTCACCTATTTATATTGAATTAAGTCAGCAAATAAGTATATTTTCGTCTAGAGTTCTCACGCTATACCAGCCTGTGTCCAATCACAAACAACAAAGATATCAGGCGCTAACACCCCTGCCATTGACTGCTAGCTGCGTAACGCAATAGAAAATATCCCCGGTGTTACCACGGCGAATAAATGAAAACTTGCATTTCTACTAGGTTCTCAGCTGTTTAATAACATATCATAGCAAAACAGTTTAAAATGCATTTGTGTGCTACGCGGGAGAGTGATGTGTAAGCGAGTAAATTGGCAACAACTTGAACACGTGTTTTCAAGAGCACGTCACCAGTAGGAGGAGTCACGCAGGGAGTTAAAGCAAGAGGATAATAGTTGAAGATTTTCTCGTAGCTCGAAGACATGGTTTGTGTTTCGTTTATCTTGTAAAATCTACTGTTTCGTACTTCTCTAACAGGGAGTAATGTAATGTTAAATTAAGTTGAGTAAGTAGAGAATTAGTACTTTTAATAATAATAGATATAGCCTGATTGTGGATATCAATGTTAAGAAATCATTAGTATATTAAATGTTTCGGTACGCTGTTAAGTATCGAAATCATTGCTGATGTGAGACAGCTTGTTGAAAGGGTTAGGTTGGCTTGAAGGACCTGGCGCTTTCAGCAGAACACTAATGATGAATGATAATGATGTTTAAAACTCTGGGTGTTCTCACACGCAATATAGAGGAGAGATTAAACTTCAAAGTGCACATACAGTTTCATTTTTTCATCTACTTGAGTGAGAGGTGAACATTACAGTAGCGAGAAGAGTTTTGCCAACGACGAGCAACTTTGAAAATTAGTTTACAACTGTGAATTAGAAGTGAACGAATAAATAAATTACATAAGATGAATAAATAAAGATGATAGTTTTAGGAGCGAGAGTTAAAATGGGAAGAAACCTTTACTAAAACACTGCTTAAACAAAAAGTCAAAGGAAGGTCTATTTTTCTTTTGCGTGAACCAAAGTCATAAAGCATAAACTTATATTGAAGCTGAAAAGTGTTTTACAGAAAGTCTTGCTTCGTGATGTTGTTCCATTTCGTCTGTTTTATACACATTTATTCATGGATGCATGCTTCCTGCAAAGAAAGTAAAAAAAGTCACTATATACATTTTTTTTAAAAATCCTTTTTTGTTACATGATTTAGATATCCAATTTAAAGTTTCAGTATCTCTCAGGATGTCATTTTTATCTTTTATTTTATTTTACTAACAAGCATTGGAGCAAATGGACCAATTAACAGGACAATTGCATTAGGAAGGCACTGTCAAATTGGAAGTGAAAAGATTGAAAACGTCTGAATTGATTAACTTGGTTTCTCTGCTAAAAATCAGTATTATACCGATTAAGGTAGAACCTGGTATATCCTATCTGCTGTGTCTGCTAATTACGTAAAAGTATCCTGCATACGTACGTAGTCGGTTGCTCCATATAGTGAAGTTTTTGTTAATTTTATAAGACAGGCAAAATAAATTTTTATTTCTTTAATTTAATGGTATCAGGTCTTTTAAAACTGTTATAGTACTTATGTTCCTATTGGGTTTTAATTTGCGTTATCTTGTGACGAAATGCTCAGGGAAAAAGAGTTTAATCAGTAGAACTAAAATAGTTCGGTTGGCGTGTTTGGTATGTTTGTTTGGTTACACTCACTAAAAGTAAGTAATTTGTAAAGGATGGTGAGGATTTATTGAAAATGTTTTGTTCAAATAAGCGTTCCGTGAGGAGGAGAGAACATTCATTTATTCAGTCTAGCTGATTTTCCGCCCGTTGGAATGGGCTCCAAAGGTTATTCTCCCTCTTCCCCCGTGCGGGGTGTCGAATCAAAAAACTAAAAGAGCCGTTGTTAAATAATTGATATTCATGCCAAATTTGACCACTTGGCCTAATCAACCCGTCGAGCAACATTGTAGTGTGGGTTGCCGCGTGCTTTGCTTTTAAATTTTCCTTTATTGTTACCACGGCTATTGGAATTCAATGAACAATTGGTTCGCTAATCATCTCTGAAGACAATAATTTCAGAATCAAAGTGATATGATAATACCCAGTCTTATCCACAAAACCCTGTCCTGAACTTCTCCACTGATAGATCTCTTTCCCCGAGATCATCCATCCACTTCCGCCTTGGCCTCACTCTACCTCTCTTGCCCGACACTTCCATTGCCATCGCTCTTCTAACTACATAGTCATTTGCTTTCCTCATTACATGTCCATACCACTGCAGCATTATTTTTTGTATCTTCTTCGATATCTCTACAACCTTGGTTGCTCCTCCTACTTTCACATTTTTCACTCTGTCTCTTCTTGTTATCCCATTTTTATAGGCCATGTTTCTGCTCCGTACCTCATTGCTGCTCACCGTTATTCTGCGGTCGCTGAGACCACATACTTTCTTCCAATTTCGCCATCCCTCTTGCATCATGTGTCCTATGTCCGAGTCCAAATCGCAATTCCCAGTAACAGATGAACCAAAATATTTAAAACTTTTCACTTCATTTAATTGTTCTTCTCTTGCCACATCACTTCTCCATTTCCTTCTTCGGTAAACTCAAGATACTCATTTTCTTTCTACTAATCTTCAGGTCTCTATCTTCCGGAGACTTCGTCCAACTCTCTACCTTCCTTTCAAGTTCTGCTTTATTAGTATTCCATAGTAAAATATCATCGGCAAACATCATACACCAGGGGGCTTCATCTCACACATTCTGAGTTACGTTCAAGAGGTATGGGTTTGAGACTGAACCATCGTGTAATCCAGTCATAACAAGGATTTGGCGTGTCAATCCCACACTACTTCTTACCTGAGTTTTAGCTCCTGTGTACTTCTTGGATTATCGGTAAATATTTCTCTGGCATTCCTTTCTCCCTCAAACACCTCCATACTTACTGACATGGTACTCTGTCATAGGCCTTCTCCAAATCAATAAAGACTATATGCAATCCTTTTTACTTTTTCTGATACTTTTGCATAGTTTGTCGTAATGTAAAAATAGCATCAATTAATATTTTTTTGTGATTCAATTCCAAATGGTTCTTCTTCTATTGATGTTTTTTCTCGTAATCTTCATTCTATATTTTTTTTACCAAATCTTCATCGTATGTGACATTAGCTTGATTCTTCTATAGTTTCCACAATCCTGTATATCTCCCTTCTCCTAAAAACTTGGTACAATAGCACTCCATTGAGTCGGCATTTTTTCCTGTTCATAGATTCTTCGCATCTGATCCCATACAATATCTATACCCTCTGGTTCTAAGCTCTTCCACGTTTCTACTGGCATGCAATCAGAACTTATGGCTTTTCCGGTCTTCATTTTCTTTAATGCTTTCTCTACTTCTTCCTGGTTTATTCTTGGCATTTCCAAGAACTAGAGTTCCATCGCTTAGAACTTTCCTTGAATTTTTATCATTTAAGAGCGTTTCCAAATATTCTGTCCATCTCTGTTTGATCCTGTCTTAATGGGTAAGCACAAATCCTTTGTCATCCTTAATTTTCCTAATATGTGTAACATTCTTTGTTGCCTTGCATCTGGTTTTTGCTAACCTGTATAGCTTCTTCACAACACTTGGTGTTTCAAGTTAGCCCCTGCCATCTTTGCTTCCTCTTCTGTCCCTGAAGCATCTCATGTAGTTTAAGTTTCTCTTTTCACTTTAATAGCTTCTTGCACTTTCTACCGTCCATAAAAGGACCTGGTTAAAAGTCTATAAGTTTCCCTCATAATAGTTTCCATACTTCCTATACAGCTCGAGGCATTTAAGAGTTACCAGCTAGAACAGGACTCAACGCGTATAGGTGAAGTCAGCACATTGTACCGTATTGAAGGAAAACTATGTCGAAAGAGCTCTCAACAGAAACTCTCGCTGTTCTGAACTGTTTTTCACCATGGTGATAACTTGCTTAGTTACAAGAGGACGTTAGAAAACGCCATACAGCTAAGGAACTCTTGCATTCAACACATACACACTTCAACTATTCGAAACTGTCAATCACCGCTGTCTCAATTTCCTCCACATGGGAAAAAGTGCGCGGACTTTCCCACCGTCGTGCTGAGACCGGTTCTAGAACAGCGAACTGTATAATTTTATTATATACAATAGAAGAGTTTCTTGGTACAAAACCATACAAATTTGGGGACAAGAAGCGTGCGTTGCATCTGTTGAAATTATCATCCCTTATCTGTATGACCTTAATTTGTCGACGACTACATTGTTTCTTTACAAATAGACATTGACATTGTTTTTCCTGTGCTAATCTTGGTAATTAATAATATTTTACCCTTTTATATTAAAATTATTTTAAATCTAATTATAATCTACTTTGGCTGTTCTTTCACAGAGACTATCTTCAATCACCCACACCAACTCACTTTGTTTACAGTCCTTGCATTAGTATCATAATTGCATGCCTTATTACTTGAGTTCCATCCTACGAAACAGCCACGACTCACTTGTTAGACCGTAAGCTTTGCATTCAGAAGGTTCTAGGTTCGAATCCTGCTGCCAGCTATCATGACTGAGGTTTTCCTTAGGTATCTTCATGCTGTTACCTTCAAACAACTCCATTTGATGCCTCAAGGTCTTGACTGCCTCTCTCATCCTTTTCCGCTACTCTTTCACGGAATGCACTAAATATTCATCAAATAGCTTGATATTATCTTATTTATTTAAGTTATTACTACTTCTAGAGCTAAAATTCTATGATAATTCTATAGTTAAATTTATTATATTGTTTTAGTTATTATATTATAGAGATACATTTAGTATTATATTATAGTTATAGTATATTTATTAATAATATTCCTTTTTCTTATTGATTATGTTACAATACGAGAAGAAAGCGTGATTCTTTTATCGTCTATTTCTTCTTTACACTATTTTTTAAAAGTTTGAACAACTAATCTGACTTTTTGATATTCTAAAGTTGCAATACTGAGTTCTTTTACCTGCATTTTCAAATTTACCGCTCCATCTCTAACAAACAATAGATAGGGGGCTTGAAGGCGCTACAATTAAAGCAATTATTGTTTGTGTAAAAGGCCGTAAGATTAACAGTTGTCAGAGAGGGAACTTTGGGATGAATAGCTATTGTGTCCATTGTCACATAAATTCTCAAGGTGGCTGAATGAGACCAGGAGAGGAAATTAGAGGGTTCTAATTATTTGGTTATTTTTTCAGCAGTGAGGGAGTAATGATGATATGCATTAATTTTTATAAGTATGTTTGATAGACGATTATCTTTGATGAAGGTGATATCATTGATATTTCTTAAGATATATTTCAAAGGTATTGTATACTTTAGGATAGTCTTATCGTAGAAAGACGAGTAATATACCAAATTATACTAAAATTTTCTAACCTTTTTGTACATTTGAATACTGTAAGAATTCTCCTTTTTAATTAGTACATACTATAGTTAATAACTAGATGTCGAACGGATGTTGTAGACGGAAAAGAGTATTTCGTAAGAAATAGGAAGTTGTTTAATAAGATGCACCTTAATCTTAAGACGTTTCTTAAAATTTTAGAGCATTCTTTAGAATGTGATGGAACTAATAGTTGAATGTGAAGGAACAATAACGAGGATTGTTCTTAGTGGTCGATCTTTCTTGGAACTCCTTAAGAAATTGTCAAGAAATTTTCAAAGCAGAGCTTTTAATTCGGAATGAATCCAACTAGGGAGACGGGAGAAGCGTGAAATCAAGTTCGTAAAAATATATGGAATATACTAGATATGTTCTTGTTTGTATATTTAAAAGAGTATTTGATATAAAACGATCCTCTATAATAAGAAATCGCCAAGATGGTGTATAAGAAAATGGTTTTACTTAGGAATTAAGTGACCTGGGGAAACGGGAAAATCTTGTAATCAAGCTATAATCGTATAAGCAATGTTCTTATCTCCCTATCTTCCCTAGAACTCCTTAAAAATTCTCAAGATGGTATACCACAAAAAGGTTTTATTTAAGAATTAAGTTACTAGGGAGATGGTACAAGCACATAACCAATGTACTTGGAATTATCTTATTCGTCTCTATTCCTTGGAAATCCTAAAGAAATTGCCAAAATTGTTTACAAGAAAATGGCTTTAATTTGGAATTAAGCGAACTCGGGAGACGGGAAAAGTTAGAAACCAAGCTAGAACCCTATATGGAGTGAACTTGGGATGATAGTAAACCTCGATCTTCTTTGGATTTCCTTAAGAAGTTTTCAAAATAGTATTCAAGTAAATGCCTTTAATTGGAAATGAAGTGAACTAGGGAGACGGGAGAAGGTTGAAATCAAGTTAGGTATGTATAAGGAATATACTAGGTATGTTCTTGTTTGTATATGTTCGTAAGATCTCCTAAGAAATCACCAAGATTATGTATCACAAAATGGTTTTACTTACGAATCAAGTAATCTAGGGAGATGGAAGAAGCTTGTAACCAAGCTATAATTGTATAAGCAATGTACTAGGAATGTTATTGTTCATATGGTTTCATTGAAAATCCTTAAGAAATTGTTAAAGACGTTATTCAAGAAAATGCTTTTAATTAGGAATGAACTAGCGAGACAGTAGACAGTTGTGTTCATGTTAGTTCCTTTATCCAATGCATTGGGAATGATCTTATTCATCTCTTTTCCTTGAAACTCCTTAAGAAATTGCCACGAGAGTATCCAAGAAAACGATTTTAATTAGGAATGGAGAGTGTTAACGAGATGTGAAAACTTTGGAACAAAGTTAGAATCGTATAAGCAATGTACTAGAATCGCTCTTAATGGTATATATTGCTTGGAACTCATTAAAGTACCAAGATACTATCCAAGAAAATGGATTTAATTAAGAATTAAACGAACTAGGGAGACGGGAAATGTTTTAACCAAGCTAAACTTCTATATGGAGTGTACTTTGGATGATATTATGCCTCGACCTTACGTGGAACTCCTTCAGAAATTGTCAAGATGGTATTTAAGAAAATGCTTTTATTTCAAAATGGAAGGCGTTAACGTGATGGGAAAAGTTTGGAACAAAGCTAGAATCGTATAAGCAATGTACTAGGATCGCTCTTAATGGTCTATCTTCCTTGGAACTCATTAAGATATTATCAGCATGGTATCGAAGAAAATGGCTTTGATTCAGAATTAAGCGAACTAAGGAGACGGCAAAAGTTTGGAACCAGGCCTGAATCCTATATGGAGTGTACTTGGGATGATCTTATGACACGATTTTACGTGGAACTTCTGAAGGAATTGCCAAGATGGTATTCAAGAAAATGCCTTTATCAGGAATGGAGAGTGTTGAAAGATGGGAGATGATTGTAACCAAGCTAGAATCGAATATGAAATATAGTAGGAGTAATTTTATCCCTCTATTTGAAAGCATTTGATAAAAATACGATCATCTATAATAAGAAGATGGTAAAGAGTGTTCGGTAGAAAATACGAAGCTAGTTAATAAGGAAGCGCTCAAATAAGGTTTTATCTAGGAATGAAGCAAAGTAGAACTACGGGAGAACCTTTTAGTCATATTAGGATTAATCGAAGAATGTAATTTAATTACTTTCAAGTATGTCTCTTCTGGAATCTTAATATATCTTTATATTAATCCGTAATAATGTTTAATTAAGAAACCCCAGAATGCATTGGAGTGTGAGTAAAAGCAAGTTGCAAAGTTTTACTATTAACTAGAATTGGTAAGAATTCGAAATTGCAAATAACTACCATGGAAACTTCCCTTGAATATTCTATGCAGTAGTACCCACACCTCCAAGCTGTTCAAAAGTTTTGAAAATTATGCTCGGAAAATATAACTTAAAATGTTCTTTGAACATTTAGGATAATTGTAAAAACAATCCAATATATTAAATAACTGTGATCCACTAAAAAACTTTTTCGAACCTTCTAAGTGAGATATTTAATAACAAAATTATCATGCATTTCTTAACTTTAAAATTTCAAACAACGCTACACGTGAGATTTTTAAAATCAATATGTGAACGGATTAAAAAGACTAGTGTTGAAATATGAGATGTTCCTTTACATTGAAACTGAACGGTACATTTTTAATGATCATTGTCGGTCAATGCAGGACGAACCTCTTTGTACATATGTTGATAAATCCTGCCCCGTAGACTGTCTTTATACCAATACTGATGAAGAATAGGCAATATTTTGATTCAATTAAAATAAGGAATTAAATGTGAACCACCAAATAACGTATTGTACTATATTTTATGGGACATTTTTTCCCTCAAAGAACTTTAATATATTTCTAAAGAAATTAAATTTTGTTTAATAACAAAGAACGATAATTGCTACATTTCGAACTTGTTAATAACTCTACATAATGCACATGGTTTTGACAATTTATTTGTTGCTCGCGAGTTGTTGGTACGTCAAAAATTAGTGCCTCATATTATTAGTCGTGGACATATACTTTTACAACTAACGGTAAATAATATTATCTTAAGAGATAGGTTCTTTTTATGGGTGTTTGATTAGCTGATTTACCTATTACCCTTGGTCTTGAAGAAAATCTCAAGAAAGGCGATATCCGTCACTATTTTAATACCCTACATAATCAGAATTTCAAGGGATTGTATCCATAACTTGAATTTTACGATATCAAGAACAAATCACCCCAAGAGGCCGGAGCAATTACTAAGTGGCATCAACAATGTGTTGAGAGTAAAGAGATATTTGATTTTCAACATGAACCCTTGGAATATTGTCGTAATGATGCTCGTATTCTCACTCAGGGATTCATTCAATTTTCTAAACTCGTCGAACCTAAAACAAACGGTATCCGATATTTCCTTCATACAGCCACCATTGCTGCGTGCGCTATGGAATGCTTTCGTTCTCTTTATTTGCAAGAGAACTGTATTCCAAATATTCCTCCCTTTGGGTTCCATTAAAGCGACCATCGAAGTAAGAAAGCGGCTCAATTGCTTAAGTAAAACTTTGGTAAACTTTATTTTTATATGGGCCAGTTTAGTAACTTTGGACTTCGGCCCGTCACGATTTGCCTTTAGCTGTTAAGTGTTAAAATCCACACCCATGCCCCTGCCGGGTCTCGAACCCGGGACCGTTGAGTCGATAGCCTACCGCCGCAGACCGCTCGACCACCCGGCCGAATTGCTTAAGTATATTGAACATGAACACTCAGGACAGCTGAAAATGGTGGTGAAGTACATTTCAGACATTTATATTGAATGGATATGATAGAGACTCGTACTGGGTTCGAATTCTACGTGTGCTACTGGCAAGAACATAGTTGTATAGCACAACTTCGAGATCATCCTATTGGTGCTGAGCGGCATACCTTACAAGATCGGCATGATGCAACGTTAGAATAGAAAAGTATTTCTTAAAAATAATTGTGGTGTGAAGCTCGTTGAACAATGGGAATGCAAATGGTTTAAGGCTGTTAAAACATCTCCTGAAATTCTGGCGTTCATTCAAGAACATTGCCATAATGTTGAAGGGTCATTACGTCCGAAAGGTGCATTTAAGGGTGGAAGCACAAAATGTCTTCTTGTATTGTACAAGTGTGATGATGGATATCTGGAGTATGCTGACGTCACTTCCTTGTACCCATAGGTTACGGCTAAGAAACCACTCCCTATGGGTCAAGTGAAACTACATAATGGTTTCATTGGCCAAGTGCATATGCCTTATCCAAGTAAAGTACATGTACTGGTACTCTGTACAGTTTTGTCGCCTAGTGATCTTACTATTCCACTTCTTTCATATAATTCTCATAACAAACTCGTTTTTGGTTTGTGTAAGAGCTGCATGAACAAAATCTCAATAGTGGAGATTGTAACAATAGTCAAGAGGAACTTGCTATCAAGGGTGTCTTCTATACCCCTGAGCTTCATGCTGCGTTAAAAAAAAGCTTAAGACATATTTGACATGTACGAAATTTGGGAAATGGAAATGACTAATTGATTATTCAAACCCTATGTTGATACCTTTTGAAAATGAAGCAAGACTCCAGTGGGTTTCACTCTGATTGTAATACAGAAGAGCAAAAAGAAGGCATATATTGCAGATTATGTCCGCAATG
>JAGDQP010065799.1:0-11371 GCA_022664845.1 Lepisma saccharinum | reverse complement strand
CATGTTTCCCTCCATTGTGGGAACTCTGGAAACGCCACTAAATCTCCTCCATACCCTATTTCATCAAGAAGATTCACCACTTTATCTTCTATACTTGCCTTCTGTTGTTTTCGTCTCTTATTTTTTATCTTTTCGACGATTACTATCGCTCGAACTTCCTTCTTTGACGTCAACTGGGTCTTTATCTCATTTTGCATTGTGTTCTTCGTAGGGTGAAAAACTTCTCATACACGGAGAATACCGTATTTGTTGCCCTTTAGATTCTAGGCTGGAAAGATCCACCCCCTCAAATCAAACAGTAGCTTCCAGTAAAACAGCAGTATTTTGTATGCACGATCAGTAAATAGTGTTGCCTTCTGAAAATATACTCCAGAAAATATAAAAGATCCTTAGCTCTATTCGAAAAAGTTAATGTGATAGTTTCGTTTAATGTGTGGATTTCTTAAATTTATTACACTATCAGGGTAAATAAATAGTTAATTTCCTTTAAACAAAGACCTGATGTATGGTAAATGCGTAGAAAAATCAGTTTCTGTGGTAATCGGGAATCGAACGTGGTAGCTCAGTTGGCAACCGTGAGAGTCTGCTTTGATCCTCGGTCCTGCAGCGCCTAAATTTTAAAATTGTGTACCGATTTTCTTGTACCATGGTAATTTGAAGTGAAATCAAATTATTAAGCAAAAACATGTTTATAATGACTTTTTTTTTTCTTATTTTCAGGTCTAGCTTTCCGTGTGTGCATTACGTAGTGGCTAACATAGCTTTATAACCTTGGAGGACAGAAAGAACAGTGACTTTTTGTATGTGTGTACGTTGTACGTGTGAGTGTATGAATCAAGATTTTTTTCTCCTGCTGTGGGTACGGATCAAGAATGCACAGTTTGTATGTTGTACGATTTCATGGGTATCTTGTGTTCAGCATGTAGTTTTTCAATTGTTACCATGAGTGAATTTATTTTTTATCATGCTGGCGATCATGAGTTGTTTTTGACAGTTCTGCAAAAGAAACAAAAGCATAATTATTTATATACAAATCTCCTGTTTTCGTTTGAAATTATTCTGACGTAGATCGTATAAGAAAAGCCCTTTGTCTCTATATTCTTTCCAGTGATTGTATAACGGTATAATGTAGTGAACGGATGTTTCGATCCAGTAAGCATAATGAAATTGGATTCATGTTTTTAATTTGTTACTTTATTGATTGGAACCTTTAAGTATTTAAAGTTAGTAGTAGTAGAACTTCTTTTTTTCAAATTCAAAATGCTAGTCTGTTTCATTAGAATAGAAATATACTGGTAATTTGTTTCGTGTAGTGTTAACAAAGTGTCTTGTTTTGTGAAACAAGTTTTAAAACATATTAATTCTATTACAAATATACTATTTTCATTATCAGAAAATGTGAAATGAAAATATAATATTTCTAATTGTTAATATTGACAAAAAAATAACATATTTCTTCCTATTGATGCAAGATATATATATATATATACATATATATTATATTATCTTTTAGAATACATTGTAACAAAATGTAGTAATCAGGAAGTGTTTTCTTTTCTGAATGTAGAAACTAGCTTTACAATTTAAAAACTCTCTATTTCATTATAATTTAATGAATTGAAGATTGATGATCGTGTTTCGAGATGTGTAGAATTACTGCTGGTTTTAGACTGTGTCTTCTTGTTTTTGATCATTCTGTGGCAATGACTGAATTGATAGTTCTCTTTTTTTTTTATTTATTGAAACAGTAAAGGGATCAATGAAGTTAAATAGTGACTTTTGTTTTCTGATAGTAAAAGAACCCTATTGTCGCTAATCATCAGTGTTGCAATTCGTGATGTGATGTGCAGTGGTCAGCATGGTAGTTCCGCTGATTTATGCTAACTGTACCGCCTCAACGTTGCACTACTCTTCGTAAAAATGCTAACGGCGAAAGTTTGTTTCTTTATTATGTGTGATTTGTACTTCTAACTGACGATTCCACCACGCACCTCTTGTATTTTGTCATATGTGACAAGGACAAAAGAAGACGTAAGACATTGATAAAACACTTTGATAGAAAACAATGTTGTGTTCCCCAGAGATTTATCTTCATCACAGAAAACAAATGGCGGTAACATGGGATACACAAATTAAACAAATGCAGAAAATGAGGGACTCTTCAGTGTGACACAAAAGGGACGTCACACTGTCTACAGTACCTGTATAAAATTCTAAACTGTCTGTACTGTTCAGATATCTACAGTAGCTCTATAAAATTCGAATAGAGAAAGGAGTACTTGCGTTTCTGAGAAAGAAAAAAAAATGTTCACATTGCACCGCTCATAAACATCACAAATAAATGTAGTTCAGAAATTTCCGAGTCTTTTTGTCTCGTGGTCAATTAATTATTTAGAGAGAAAAGAATGACATTGTCTTACGGGTTGTAGGATACATGCTCCAAAATAATTAATACACACGCCATTATCAAACAAATGACGAACGCTGCTAAAGAATGGTCAGAAGTTTTGTGTTGAAAAGTGACCTGGGTTCAGGGTAAGTCATAAAAGGTGCTAAGTTTGAAAAGAAACTGAACCTTAGAAAATTAAAATAATAATATTGAAAAGAAAGTCTATTCGTTGTGTAGGGTACTTGAGATGAAGAAAGCGAGGGATAAAAGTAAGCTTTGAATGAAATAGAAATAGTACGAAAACATGACTGAAGCATAGAAACGCGAATGTTGGGAGAATGTCTCAAAGAAATTCAAAGATTGGTGTAGCTTTAGACTGGATTTCAGTTTTGCACTCAGGCCTTAAATGAGGCTCTTTCCCAGGGACGGTAGGTAGATGTGTTTGACGTCAGAGAAGATATTAATCTCAGCAACTTATTTCAGTCAGGAGCGTATACTGTGGACTTACAGCGCAGAGAGAATTCATGAGAGCTGTGTACTTGGTGCTAAGTTTATGAAATTTGGCTTGCTGTTAGGTTTCGCAAACAAATTGGGATAAACCTCTGGTGTCTCGTTTGCCCAAAATTCAAAATGTCTGTCTAGTGAAAAGTCCTATGTCCCATCTCAGCTCCTGTTATCCCTAAATAAGGGTATAATCACACGATTTTAATGGTTTTTGGTAAGGGAAACCCAATTCTGTGGTCAGTTATGTGTACCAGGGTCATAATCAAAATGAACTCTTAATCAAAGTCACTAATACCTTTTGATCATACGTAACAGCATGTTAAATTTCAAAAATTTAGTACCAAGTGCACAATTCCTCAATTATTAAACGTATTCTTGGTCCAAATTTTATGTGTAGATCGTACATGAACACTCAGAAACATCATGTCTCCATATAATTGTTGGTAATTGTTTGTGCAATCCCCCTTCACACTTGCAAAATGGGCCACAGCGAATGCAAGTTCGTTGCCTTTTGCAGTTACCCTTCTTGGCAACGGAAAACAGTGAGCATTCGTGGCTGGCATCTGGAAAGTCGATCCAATATACCATCCACATCTTTGTATTGTTATTCCATTCCCAACCCCATTCACATGGATCATGAAGGTTGGAAACCTCGGACAGACTGTCCCAAATGAATGTAGCTGCAAACAGCATACATTTTGTACGCTGAAACCACGTGTGCTGTGTCGATGGAATGGAGAATAGAGAGAGATTTAAGGCGGTGAGTAGACATCAGTTATCTTGCCTTGTTCTCCGATATTACGCTGCATCTTTTGCTATTCATCGGTACAATGAAGCGCTCCAGACATTGCATGTGCACTGAGTTAGGCAAATGGGGTCTTGTTGATGACAATGAAGATCTCAGTCAATTCAGAAGAGGTGGTCCAATTATTTCATCAGGGTGTCTACTGACTTCCTTGATCTTTTTCCCAAAAGATAATTGATCAAATGGAAACGAATCTTATTTTCAAGTGTTAATTTCTCATAGCAACACTCACACACTTCAGATATCTAAGACGCATAATGACGAAGGTGGAGTTAAAATGAAGCTATAAACATAAGAATAAAACAAGGAAAGTTAATATGAAGGGTTTTAAATCATACTAGCCTAACCCTCTCTTTGGATTTTGGAAGTACTTTTAGAGCAAGTATATAGTTTATTGAAAGTAGCCTAACGTACAAAAGTTATGTAAGCAAGGATGTGACATCCAGACTAATAACAGACAGTGGTAGTTTTCTAGACTACAGTAAGTATAATACTCAATCAGAAATTGTCAGTTTATTCCTACATACGAGGGGTTGGTGGTGATGGTGATTGTGATTATTATTATTTCGTGTCCACTCACTGTTAAAGACAACACTAAAATCTTGAGTTTTGCCACTTTTACTATGTGGAGTGCAACTGCTGTCCCATCCACCTGAAAAGAAACTATATAAATAAAATCAGAATGTACCTGTAGCCAAGTTGGATGTTTTGTAAAAGTAAATTATTTCTGTTTCTGTATTTAACATATTGACTTCAAGTCCATGCAGTGGAAAGATTTAGAGAGATTAGTGACATCATAACACAAATACAGCTTTACCGAAGGAACAAATCCTATGAAAATGAACCATTCTTTCGTTACAAGTAAAAGCCAAATTCTTGACCTTGGAGACACCCTGTTCATGCTGTCTTACCAATTCCAAGCATCACGGACGTTACATCACAGTCAGTGCATGCATGAAACATTTGGAGTGCCTGGCAAGATTCCTGTTCAAGCTCCTTACAAATCTCATTGATTATATTATATAATACTGTTGAATGTCTTCTCAGAGCCAAAACCAATCCACAGCTGTTTGAAGTGAGAGAGGCTGCTAGAACAACCCCTTTAGTGCCCACTGTCCTGAAGCAGGCTTCTAAAAGGATCCAATTTCGTGCCTGATATCAACTTTCCTCGATTAGACGAGGATGGAGGCTCACGGTGGTTCTCATGTCTAAAGAAGTCTTCTTTATCAGCAGGTCGTGTTTGCAGGGTTAAGAAGAGTATTGTGATGGGCGCTGAATTTGATTTTGCCAATCCCATTTTATTGGCTTTTAATTCTGTCCTGCACAAAATCTGTAAACATGCCTTTGCAAATATGTGCTGCTTCACTTAAAAGAGTTGGCAATCTCAGGTTCATTACTTGGCCAGTGACACGCTCTGGTCCAGTCTCCTTGAAGGGATTTACAACTATTCCTTCCTTTTCAAGATTAAGTAGAGCCTTGAGGCGCTGGAAGAGGTTTCTTTTCTGTTCAGAAGCTGGGGAGTCCTGATGTTCTAGATTAAATTCTTAAATTGATGTAGATATATTATGCTAACCTTTTCAAATTCACCGACAACCCTGAAAACTTCAAGTTTCGAAAGCTCGATGGCCTCCTCGTCTTTCTGACTATACACACCCTTAGCTGTACTCTCTTTTAGAAATTTGCTGTGATGTTGACTCGGATCAAGGTCCATGAGGGAGAATTTCTTCCCACGTTACACTACAAACTTTTCCTCAACTTTGCTTTACGGACACTCGGTGTGAGTCTGGTAGACAAGTCATAAATCTTGCAAGAATACGGGCATCCGTCGAGCGTAATGTGTTTGTCTAAACACATAAAGCATAGGCACACGTCTGTGCAGGCATTCAGAATCAGTAACCAATCACCCACTCGTTGGCCCCGAACAAAACGGCAGTGATGATCTCTAACTGTCGTCCAGTAGCTAATGGTTGGAGCATTGGCAATAAGTCTCTTCTTCCTAATCTCCATGGATTCATGAGGTCCAGTTCACTGTTGGCGATATTTATTGTGTGCATATCTCGAATAGGAATTGATGAAAGCGTGAAGTCGCTAGGAAATTCATCAACGTAGGACACAATGGCATAGTCCTCAGTTTCTTTGTTTTGTCAGTGAATTCTTGTGTAAACCTCTCGAGATCTTGCTGTATAAAGTACATGTAGTTAGGATACCGTAATGCGCTAATCATGACCAGAAAAGAAGATAACAGATTAGACTTGTAAGATGGTCTCTCAGTCTTACTGATTTTCTTTTAGTATTGCGAAGGTACCGCGGCGATTCGTCAATAGAGGAACTTCCTACAGTCAAAAGAAATATATTAAATAAAATAATATATAATCTTCTTTCTTATGTAGTTAAAATATGAAGAATGCATGGAGATACTTTATTTAAATGTGGGATGGCAGCATTGAGTCGAAGGAACTTCTCTGCTACCGAGGAACGGTCAAATATCCCTTTTCTCTCGCACTGAGTGACGACTTATCGTTCTCCCTCAGAAGCCTATACAACCTGCACGGATGTACGTGCCAAGCGACTTATATATATATATATATATATGCGGATAGCTAGAGACGAGGAACCAACATGTTACCGCCATAAAATTCATTTTATCATACCTTACGATGAACCTACAGTTCTTCCTTGTATCCACTAGAGTTATTATCTTTACGTCACTGCCGGCATAACGTCCACGTTGTGGAAAAAAAAACCGCGAAAAATTCAGGGTTGCCAATCTAGCAAGATTCTGACGTGTACCCTTTCGGTATCTCAGGCCGGGATAGGGTGAGGGCAACTATGTTGGAAGGTCCAAGAACCTAGTTAGTAAATACCATCCCGGGATTTGCCCTATTTGACAAGAAAATAGGGAAAACCTTAATATGGAGGTGCAGTTACTGGAGTCGTTCCCAGGAATTTCCGATTACTAAGTCAACACCCTACCAACTGAGCTACACTCACTAGCACATAAAATTAATCTATTGCCAGACTTTGTTGTAATACATTTTCGTTTCTTTCTATTAATAGTAGACTGACACTTCTTACGAATAGCAGTGTACATTCACAAAATTGAAAACTGCCCTTGTGATTTTGAATAGTAACTTCGCAAAGTACTTGAATTCTTGTCTTGGTCAATTGATAGTTAACAGGTAACCTCAACGTAACATCAAACTTTAAACATTAATGAGCTCAGCAATCGCCATATCATTTTAGCATCAATATCTTCGAAAATTATAACAAGTTCGCTCGCAGTTGGACTTAAACGCAAAACTTTTCAAGATCGAGAGAGACCTTCTAAATTTCTATCATTAAAAAACGCAGATCAACATCTTAAAACGTTGAGACCCGCACTTGGTCTCCTACAATTGTATTTCCAGCATCCGGCTGGCTGACAGTCTCGACTGAACTGAGCAGAGCTCGCCGTCTGATTCGAGGAGCATAGTCTCCTCTTATCCTCGTCAAGGGTCTGGCATCGTCTTCCTCTAGAGCTAGAACACTCTCGGCTATTTATACAAAAGCTCAAACAACAAAACCATCTGCCGTCGAAATACCTCTACATCATCATTTTCCGGGTTTTCTCAAGCTGCACGCTTCTCCAGGTTGAAAAGTACAAGAAAAAAATACAGGACATCTACCTGCTTATTCATCGCTCTAGTCGAGCCCATCGATTCCCAACTTTCACATTCCAGAGTACATGGATCCCCCTCCCCCATTCAAAAAATAAGATATCCCACATATTATTTTTTAATTCTTAGGGTCTTCCAAATCACTGAGTTTTTATCTTCTTACACGCAGATTATCACGTAGTTCACTCACATAAGTCAGCACTGGATGTCCTATGTCAAGAAGTCTCTATTCCTCTCTTCTCATCATGCTTTCACCTTATGTAGTTCTTCTATAATCACATAACTGATCCACTTGTCCACAATCACCATTATGTGAGCGAAAAATTTACTAATTGTTCTCAGTCACTTCTAGGTCATCCATCGACCAATGTGGTACCACTCAGAAGATCCACTGCTACAGCTCGAATTTCTCCGTCTCAAACTGAAGACTTTTCTTCCACTTCGTTGTTACTAAAGTTTTTTGTCCGTATAGACGAAAAGTGATAACCATCTTAATGTAACTTCGGGCAAAAGGCTATCCCTCCAACTGGACTGCTAAATTTTGTATTACACTGAATTAGCAAAAATCATGGGATAGTCACCTAATATCTGGTTGAGATCCCTCTGGCCCTGCGGAGCGCAGCGATACGGCGTGGAAGCGAGAGCGGAAACCAATTGCGGCCTGTTCATAGTTGGAGAATCCAGTGCACAGAGACTGAGTTCAACGGCATCCCAGATATGCTCAGTGGGGTTCATATCAAGGCTCCGGGGTGGCCAGCTCAGTCGTTGGACCTCCCTTGCATGCTCTTTGAATCATTCTCGGACGACATTAGAGCAATGTGGCGACGCATTGTCATCTTGAAAGACCGCAAGATCGTCAGGGTGTTGAAAGGCCAAAACGGGTGTAGATGATCTTCGAGCAGCTGAAAATACCGTGGACCATTCAACGTATCTTCCAGAACAACCAGAGGGCCCATACCATACCAGGAAAACGTGCCCCATACCATGACTGATACTCCATCGCCGTGGACCACGCCCTCCTGGCATACGGATCCATCCCTTCATGAGGTCTGCGCCACACAGGGTGCCTCCCATCGGCATGATACAGTTGATACCGTGACTCATCGCACCAGCTGATGTTCCGCCACTGTTGCAGTGTCCATCCGAGGTGGTAGTTAGCAAAAGCAAGCCGGAATGTCCGATGACGCAGGGTTAGCAGTGGCACCCAAGTAGAGCGACGGCTCCCATACCCGAGGGAACGCAACGCATGTTCCGAAGGATTGTCCACTGGGAAACGTCTAGCGCGGCCAGTGTTAAATTGGGCCATGATTTCTCGCACTGTCGCCCTCCTGTCTCTGTTGACCATTCGTCCAAAGTGTCGGTCATTGAGGGCGGCTGGGCGCCCGGTATGGTGTCTGTTGTGGACTGTGACGCCTTCATCCACCCATTCTCAGTACACCCTGCACACAGTTGAACGTGTGAAGCCGAATTCCTGCACCACTGCCGAAATCGAATTTCCCATGTGTCGGGAACCCACCATCATGCACAATTTGAATGGCGTCAACTCACGACGACGTTGCATTTCACATGAATCACTCACACATCCACTTCCCACTAGGTCTCACACGCAACTGCAGCCATCGCGGAGCCCTGCAAGGATTGTGGAACACACGTGGTGTCCACCCGCGAATCAGTGACCTGCTATCCCATGAGTTTTGCTAATTCAGGTACACATTAGACGTTCTTTACGAATTATGACTTGGATATTTACTTGTCAGACCTTACTTTAGACTGATCAACTGCTCTGATAAAATTTTACTTAACTTTCGAAGTTTCGAGACTTTAATGTATAACTGCTCTCTATTACAATTTCTAATTGTCCTAACTTATCTCGATTTCAGCTTCGGTTTACTAATTTCGACCTATAACTATGGAAGCAAATTAGTCTAACTCAATTTGGTCACCTAAAAGTTCTATTGCAGCATCTTTTTATTCCCTATCCTTCGAACTGGGGCTATAATGAAACTCCTGAATGGCCGGTAACCATCCACAAAAAATGTCTCTTCTTCTATAGGCTATCTTCCCATTTTCCAATTTGGGCTCACACTTAATTAAAAGTTTCTTCCCGTCCAATTTCCACAAAGGTGGATCGTACTTATTTTCCTAAAAATCTCTTTTACTTACCAAGTAAGTCCCTTGAGGATAAGGCTTTCGTAAATAATTGAATTTTCTTAATTTAGGCCTAAAATTTGTCACTTGTGCTCTGTTTTCCAGTGTCGAAATCTCAACGTCTTTCTTTGAAACATCTCTGGGTAACAGCTTCATCGAACCTCACAAACTTCAGATTCTGCTTCCCTCAAAGCTTGTATCATCTTGGATATCCGCTCTCGTTTCTCTCAAAAATTTATTTTTCTTTCTCCTAACTAGTAACCTGGCGCTCGGTTGAGTCTATTTTTAATTCCGTTTCACCAAATTTGGAAGTATCCTTTCTTTCTATCTCAAAGTCCTCAACTTCCTTGACTTTTTATCCTACTATTCTATGTTCCTTTTCTAAGGCTCTCTATCTAATTCCTGTATCTTGCTTTCCAGTGAATCAGTCTCGGAGGTTCTCCATTTCCGATGCTATTTGCCTGCACAAGCTGCGAAGTCTGACTCAAAGCGTTCTTCATTTCTTATACTATTCTTCTCTGCTGCTCTTCTGATCGTTTCTACTTTTAATTTTAAGTTTAGATTTTCATTTTCCAGTTTCGCAACTTTATTTCTTAATTCCTTTCCTCTATTTTTTTCTTTTGTTCTTTAAGTCCCCCCATGGTACCTTATCCTCCGTGGTCTCGGTACGAGTTTGGCACACACCCTCTAAACCTGCTAAATTTGCACTATAGGCTTCAAATAAATCTCTGAAAGAATTTTATTTTCTTTTTCTTTCTCTTTTCTGTGTTGTCTCTGACTGCCCTTTCTTTTTTTGAGTTTCAGCTTCACTTTCATCACCAGGTCCAGGCTTCTGCCAGCTTTTTGTTCTATTTAATGCTTTCCCTTGACTAACTTCTTCCTGTTCTGTCCTCTGCCATACTCCTCTTTTTCCTACCCAAGGATCAAAAACACTTATTTCTTCTTCCTCTCCATGAAATTTCCATTTGTTTTCTCGGTAGTTTATTGTCACACCCATGCTATTTAAAAGCTTCTACCAAGTACGATTTGCTTCTTCAGTCCTTTCAAAATGTAAAAGGTGACAAAGAATTTAGTCCTGAATAATGATCGGGACAGTAACTTTCCCATATACTTTTAAGGATCTAGCAGGAACCTCTATGATTTCTCTAGTTTTCTACCTCCTCTATTGCAGAGTACATAAGCTAATTTGCTATCTATTAGATTAATATCTGCTCCTCCTTCAAGGAATGCACGTTGTTCTAGGCCTGTAATTCTAATTACAACTAACGGTTCTTTGCTGCTGTCTAAAGTCTTTTTCTTCTCTAGTTCCTTCTTTTCTATTGGCCATATAAGATTCTATTCGCTGAACCTACACACTTTAGAATAATGACCACTTTTTCTACACCTGTAGCAGACTATTTTCTTCTCTTTCTCATTCAGTCTTCTTTTCTTCTCTCTCATATTTCTCTCCAGATCTTTGGTGGTAAGCGGGATCAAGGACTGTAACTGTAAGTTTCTCATCCCACTATTTTTCTTGACCAAACATGCTTTCTCTAGAGAGTTACACGCCTTTTCATTTCTTTTATCTTCTGTTTCATAAAGATGAAATTGTTGAATCTGTTTTACCTTTTTCTCTAATTCTTTAACTGAACCTATCTCTTGAAAACCTAAAACCCTTCTAAATTCAGGGTGGGCGTGAGATATAATGATATCTATAATTTCACCTTCAGGCGGTTGCTTACTCATCTTCGTGAAATAACCGAACATTCTTCGAGTGAAATGATCTAAAGACTCATCCACGGCTTGGTATGAGTTCTGCACCTGTCTACCTAACTCTAGCGCGAAGTTTACGAAAAAATATTCTTCCAGGAATGAAGATCTGAATAACTG
>JAGDQP010065798.1:0-10028 GCA_022664845.1 Lepisma saccharinum | reverse complement strand
TTTAACGTAAACACCATTTGCCAATTCGTAAACAACATAAACCGATCGTTCCAACGTAATCTGGGAAAAATTCCACCTTCTGGCGGTCCGTGGATTCGAATTCGTTTACATGGGGATCAAAAGTACAATAACCATATGTTTTACAACTTTGCCACGGGGGCCACGCTAGAAAGCCTTCAATTTAGGCGAGTGTTTGCACCCCCTGCGATTATAGACAATTTAATCTGCATTCCGCAGAGGTTGAAATTGCAGAGCCAATTTTTGCACTACACAACTTCACTCACTAATCCCTTTCAGAAAATATATCGAACGGCATACCTTCCTTGGCATCAGTCCGTGTGTTCTCCGAGGTAGTTGTTACAGTGTAAGGAGCATTTATGTATGTTCATTAGTTGATGAAGTGATCAATGAAGGGTATACGACCTACAATCACGTGGAGAACAAGATAAAGTGTCAATATTATATTCTGGAACAGGCTGACAAGGGTCAACTGCCCAATAGACGTCAACCATACAGTCCGGTGAGTTCATGGCGCTACGTAATGTAATCATCTTTCAGAATGAAACTAAACCTTGTTTCTCAAATCCATTGCCTATTTACTCGATTAGCTACATCCTAATCCCAGTACCTAGACGCACGAAATCTTACGATTCTGTGACTAACGT
The DNA here is from genome assembly GCA_022664845.1 of Lepisma saccharinum. NCBI lineage: Eukaryota > Metazoa > Arthropoda > Insecta > Zygentoma > Lepismatidae > Lepisma > Lepisma saccharinum. The sequence continues at coordinate 9,363 of JAGDQP010065798.1, read as the reverse complement.
CGATGTCCCATTTGATAGGAAATTACTGATGAACTATTGAAATTGCATTAAGAAGTAATACCCAGAATTAGTTTTATCTGGTTTCAAATATATCTTAATCTCCAGGTGAACCTAACTCGTTTACGATACATTCCGTTATAACCATAGGAAAACGGTGGGCTGTATTTAGATACGGCCCCAGTACGATCGATGCCATTATTTAGCCATTTGCAGTTTTTAATGGACATTTGCCTGCTTAATTCAAACTTGTTAGTGCCTAAACATCCCAGATAATTATTATTTTGCTATGCAAGAAGGCCGTAGTTCAATAATTCCAGAAGCAATATCGCCGCTGAAATTCAAAGTCATACTTTCTGTTCACAAATATTTTAGTTAGGCCTACTTGAAATGATTCTGCAATACCTTAGTCACTTTTTTTTTTTTTTTTTTTTTTTACTTGATTCGATCATGCCGCTTCACACGAGTTAAAAACAAAAGTAAACAGAGAAAGAAAGAAAACGTGCGTTAAACTATCGTAAGTAGGAGTCACAAGCCACAAGGCGGCTAGAAGCAGCCCAATTCGTTCTTCACAATTACGGTAGTTTTAATAAAGTATTTTAGCTCGTAAGACGAAGTTGGATTAGATCAAGTGAAATACTGAGTACTTGCCTAATAAGACTTCCGAGCTAATAAGTTGAATGTTGATTTTCCCCATTTTCTCTCAACTGTTTAATGTTATTTCCTGCTATATTAATTACGTAACACTTGGTGTGAACAAATAACGCAAAATCTCACGTACCTTTCAGCCGAACACAGATATCACGACTGGTATTTACGACCTAAAACACGAATTGAATTTACTTAAGTATTTCAGGATCAGACCTGATTGGATGAGGCAGAGGATATTGGAAGGTGGTTCACCAGTGTCTAGTTTGTAGGTATCATCGCACTTGCATGGTGTCTCTGAGGAAAAAACTGGAAAAGTTAGGGCAGGATATGCGACCCTGGACCTTCCGATTCCTAAGCCAACGCTCTACTAACAGAGCTACGGCCGCTCGGTACCTTAAACTCGAACAACTTTTTAACTATTCTTTCATCTCGTGAACAAAACCACAGAGACCCCTTCCATATTGGTTTTGTTTCATAGCGCGTAGCTCTTTCGCCAACGTATTGCAACGTTTTCGTTCACAATGAATCAATCGCCTTTAAGTATTCGTGCAACGTTACCTGTTTCCGCAAAAGAATTCCTCGCCTTTTCTGCAGAGCATCGGGGAAAATTAAAAGAGCTCTACATTTGAAGACGGTATAATCGTGTCTACATTGGTTTTGTACAAAGATTTGAAAGACGCACTCGGCCAACACATGAACTGTACACACGTTCGTGTTGGTGGTAGATTTTCCGACAGATCAATACTGACGTGGGCGAATTACCAGATTTACAAACACCGATGTGAAGTTTACGGTATGAATTGGATTATTTAGCCAATTAGGCAGTGCAGTAAAGATTAGATAAAACTGAGTATGGGCGATACAGTAGTTCAAAAAGTAGTTTTGACTATCTACCTAACCGTATTCTCAGGTTGGATGTTGCATACTTATTTTAGCTAGAGATAAGAAGTTGGAATCAATAAAACAGGCAACTGCGAACATCGGATGTCGAAATTATGATTCGACATTTGTAACAGAATTTCAAATTCTATCACTGGTGTATATATATATATATATATATAAGTTGATGGTACTTTTGTAGTTACCTCGTATGTCAAGAAAACGCAATTTTAGAGGAGATGGGAAATAACTCTTAACGCTCGTGTATGCTAATTGGTGGCGGCGCTGATTAGTTTCATTCTTATAAATCAGGCTCTGTTGCACTTATTAACATAAGGGTCGGTATATTATGTAGCCCAAATGTTTCTACATACATACATGTGAAAAACCGAAACTCACATTATTTGAGATACGAGTTAGCTACAAAGTACCATCCAAGTATCCAGGCCTTCCTGCTGAACTCCAGCAATTTAGGCATTCTCTTATTATATGCGTAGCGAAAACCAAGTAATTCAATAATAAAAGACTACGAAAACATGGCGGCATTAAGTAATAACGAAGACAAAAAGCGTTGTACGGGACCCTAAGAATAGGTCTATGTTCTTTACTTAAAGCTAAATTCGTACGTCATGCCTATTAGTAAGAACCTCGATTTTGGCGTCATTGAAGAGAGACCTCCTGTCGGGTATTTTAAACAGTTTGCAAAAGATCGTCTATTAGGGAGAAGTGTCAAGTTGAAAGAAATGAATGGAAATGGACGACTCAACGATCTTCGTGCCAGGGTTTATGACTCATACATATGAACCTTAGTTTCATTGTGATAATACAGTGCATGTGTGTTGTTGAGATTATTACAATGTATGTGTACGCTCTTAATTTGTAGCTCTTTACGTTAAGCTGGCACGTTGAGATGTTTGCTCGTCTTCCAGGGCTTACCATGATAAGTTTCTTGTATGTTTCAATCACTATGAAGTAGAAGGGAAAGGAGGCAGGGGATGATTCACCCATGTACTTCTGAAAGCACGGACATGGACACCCAACAGAAATGTTACACCTGACAATACAATAATAATTTGGGTAGAACTAACTTTTGTCAAATAAGATACTTTTTAATATACCATATCCTAGCTGCTCTTTTCGTTACTGTTTATTAAGCCTCATTTCTTGGAATTTTTACTTTCTTTAAGCAAAAACAAGTAGCTTAAAGTATCGTAGTTTAATATTCAGTTTCACATAAGCCACTCGTTTGTCTTGGTCCTTATTAAGGCATATTAAGTCAATTCTCAATTGGCAAAAATCTACTTATGTTATGGTACGTGAAGTAAAATAAGATGATGCCATTATTGAAGACTTAAGTACTTTCATATACTCAGACTTACTATAAAATATGAAAATTAAGTTTTCAAAGTACGGATACAAAAGACACGATACTTTATTTTATACTTACAAATATGTTATCTTGATCAACAACGTTCAGCTCCTCCAGAGTTAATGGGTGTTCAGGATCATTTATACTACGAACCAAATCTTTACATATAATTAAGGGAAATATTTGATTGAAGAAACCACATCGAGTAATGTCTTACCGTAAATACATGAACAACTGCACACACAAAACAAGTGTGATATAAATACGTAATAGGGCCATTCCATGCCAAATCATCACAACAAAACAAACTTTTCAATGCCAACCATCTCAAATTTATATGAACTGTCGTAGGATGGTATATTGCATATATAAAATATTAGCCCTCAAGAGATACACGTCCTACAACTAGGATGCCAATACGAGAAGAAAAAAACTATTTCGGGCGGGCTCACTTTCTATATGCGTGGTCACGAGTTCAATTCCCGCCGGAATTCATTGAACGAAGTGATCCCGAGACCACTTTACCAAAAACTGTAGGTTCCATCTCGTTTAGGGCGTCAGTAACAATTCACTCATGAGAAAAAACGTAAAAAAAAAAATAAAAAAAAAAAATGCGTACAAGGTAAACAAAATTCATAACTACAACTTTTAATTTGGGTTTGTTTTGAAGCTAAGAAAACATAGTAATGATAAAAAAAAATAGTGTTTCAAAAAATATTGCATTTTTATTACAAGGTCACATGATGTAACCATTGACCTTAAAATCTAAAAAAAGACGTGAATTTTCATTATTATTATTTGAATAAAGTACATTATACAGTTACATGCAATCTATTCTTTGGTGCAAGTTTCATTTTCGGATAATATTGGGAACAGAAATAAAGAAAACACTCAGTATGGCACTAAACATGCATAGTGGCAAGTTCGGACATGTCTAAGAGCCTCTCACTCACTCTGTAGTTCCCAGTCTGGCTGCAGTTGTTGTATGGTAAACTAGTAGTACAAGGGACTGGTACAGTCTCTCTGGAGTAGTGAGAATTTGAGAGTGTGTGACACTGGATATGAAATGCATTAAAACAATGGTGCAACTCATTTGATATGAAATTACACAGCAGTAGTAGGAAACAACTAAGGAAGGTGCAACCATGGATTACTGAAAAACTGCTTTTAGTTACAAATGATTTGTGATAAATGTAGGAAACAAAGTAAGAGTTATTCTTGAGGAAGAACCAAGCACGGCAAATTATGAAGAAGACTTAGATATGACGACTTAAAGGACTGAATCAGCTTTGCAGCTGTTGAATAAAAGCTTAGGTAGTGTTGCAGCATCACCGACCAAGAGTATAAAAGAATAAAAAAAATAGGAACAAATTGCAAAAGGAAAGCTCTAAAAATTGGACAAGTTATACAAACAAAAATATTCCACATTCCAAAAGACTGAAGTATCAGAAGAATAGAATAACAATTTCAGGAAGCAAGTAACTACAAAGATACAAAAAGCAAAGTAATTAGCACGAGAGAAAACAATTTCCGATTTATTTACTCCTGTTCCCCAAGTCATCCATACATAAGACCTGTTTAACTATATAACATACTTTATTCCTTTAAAAAATAAATGAAATACATTTTCCCCTCACTATCGGAGGTTACCTTGAAATAAATATAAAAACGCAATATTTTCTATAGCACTAGTTTCTAGCAAAACCATTATCCTTTAGCTTCAAAACACGCACAAGATAAAAATTATACCACAACTAGAAGCTAGTTTTTGACCTTGTATGTATATTTTTTACGTTTTTTTTCTCACGGTGGCAAATCGTATATCATTGAGGGCTAATATTTTAATACGTATATTACTTTATATCATCTACCATCCTACGAATTTTCGTGCAAATCTGAGTTGGTTAGGTTGGAAGTGTAATGATTTGACATGGAATGGCCCATTAATATAAGAGAGAGATCTATTTGCCGTCATAATACGTAAAAGTCTGGGATAATACATGGGAACATTAACTATAACATCTCGTGCGGTGAAGAAAAAGAGAATTAAAGTGATCCATACTAACCCTGGGTAACAGTGTAGTATAAATGCAATACAGACGCAAAGAGATTATGATTTCATCAAATTCACACAGTCCTAGGTGTATTAGTGTCAACCTGAGTATGTTTAGACGCTTTACAGCCAACGAAATCAAGAAGAAAAAAAATAAAATAAAAACTTTTATTTTCTTAAACAATTCGTACTAGAAAGTAAAAAATAATTTTGTTTATGCATAACTAAAAAAAAAGAAAAGCATGAGGCGCGCTCTCATATATATTCTTCAATTGGAGCGCCCCATGCTTTTCTTTTTAGTTATGCATAAACAAAATTATTTTTTAACGTTTTAGTACGAATTGTTTAAGAAAATAAAAGTATGTCTTTAAAAATGCCTTTTATTATTATTTTTTTTCTCAATTTATTTCTGCGTTTGGATACCTTTCCTCAAGCTGTTTTGTGACCCAACTCCTAAATTGTTCTGCAACCAGTCAAACGCCGAATCATTGCAGGTTAGTTTTTATTTAAAGATAAAGAAGTTCATATTAAATATATATATATTAAAATATGCTTTTCAAAAATATATAGATATGAAGTAACAATGGAATATGTTATTGCCACCAGACTTACGTCGATGTGCGAATTTTCATCACTGTATGACGTCGGGAAATAAGTTAAATTAACGTTGCAAGATTTGAGGACACCACGAACCATTGTAAACTAAAGAGAAGAACGTAAAAAGCAGGAAGGTCTGGAGGTAGTAATGTGTTGTTACTCGCATACACAGATACCTGAGTTAAAAACTATTACATCAGGATATGTCACATCTCAGTTCCTACCGTTACTAAATATGCACTTACGTTGTGTATCATGATATGACACATCGAATGATCAACTGCGACTTTTTCATTAAGAGTGCTCCTCGCTCCAGTCACCCCATTTTTAACGTTTTTCAAAATATCCCAAAACCTAAGAGTACTATCAAAAATATAAATTCATAGCGTACTAGAACTTAGGAAATGCAATGGACAGCGATCTCGAAATCTTGTCGATTGATGACTGCTCAGACTTCAATTGAATAATGACGTCATAATCTTTGAAAACTTATCACTCGTCAATAGATACGATCTCGAGATCGCTGTCCATTGCATTTTATAGTACTTCGTAAGTTCTTGTGTGCTATGAATTTACATTTTTGATAATACTCTTAGTTTTTGAAAAATGTTAAAAATGGGAGGGTTCGAGCGAGGAGCCCTCTTAAGTATTTACTTAATTCTCCTTACCGTACTCCTCCCCCTTACTTCCCTATGACAAGAATATAGAAACTCTTAAAGCCAGAAGATTACAAGTAAAATATACAGTCTTGTTTAGGTCAGTCAGCTTTTGTGACATATTTACGCTCCATAACACTCATTCTGTTGTAAATAATTATCACAGGTACTTCTATAAACACCTATCGATAACCAGCAATCCCAAAAGTGTTACGAAAAGCCATGCCATTATTATTATTTCGTTAAACACGCACTCGAGTTGACCAACAGATGCAAACATCGCGGCATAGGAGGAACACTAATGGCGTCACTTCGTGTTGTAAAGAACACGTATTTTGCTACAAAAATTACACACACAATGTCGAGCTAGCGAAGACATGTTGTTAAATATTAATTCCTTGTGCTTGAAGCCAACGCGATAGCAGCAAGTTATTTGCAAGCGGTGACAGTCTCTCAAAGACGAGCGTTCCATGCATAATGGAATGGCTATTCGCATTGACCTTCCCATTTCATGGATGCAATCCGAAAGTGAAGTCAATGAAATTGATGCAACGAATTTTTGTAACATAAATACGGACGTGAACACAAGTAAAGGCATTTATATCGTAGTGCCGGACTAGACCAAAATCACTAAAAACACAGACTTTACACAATGTCGGCACCCCAGCCCGTGTTCATGGGAGGCGTGCGGTTTACGCAATGCACAAACACGTGCCATTTAAAGACTGCCTTACTCGAATCCACATGATGACAACTGTAACTACGCCAAATAGTTCCTTCCGCCACCACATGCAGTGCGTCTTAAAACATCTAAAAAAAACTAACTACAGCAATATTATCATTCAATTTTAATGTTACCCAGATTACAATTTCGCTCCCATTTCATCACAAACCAAACTCAATTCATCCTGTAAATTTCTTAAAATTGGTCCGGCTCTACTGTAGTTAACCCCAATTAAATCATCAGATAGGAAAAAAACAGTGGAGAATTAGTATATAACAAAAGTTCACCCCTCTGTGGAACTAATATGGGGACTCGCTGAATAAGGCAGCTGTACAACAGTCCGAACTACAAATGTACAAATTACCCTTGTACAACATGTCTTTTGCAGTAGTGTGTTAATTAAGAGGTGCAGTGTCGTTTTGAAATACTCCTTGCATGTAAGACAAACCAAATCAGCTTGTACTCTTATAAAAATAACAGTATTTTGGTACACAACTGAGTGCGGCTCCTATCATCCATAATCAACATAAAAAATTGTATCCTAACACAAAACATTAAACTTTCTGATTATTACATATACTCTACACAGACATCTGCATTGTCAGTTGGTATGACTACAGAATCATGCGGTCATTGACTAACCAATCCAATGGATAACACTGGTCAATCTGAGAAATAGATAGGCCCTTCCTAAAGCACACACATTCAAAATTGAAAAGTGTAATGTATAGGGTTCAGAACTCATGTAGTTTCAGAGAATGGATTCTCCTGCATACAAACAAATAGATCTAAACCTTCAATATTCAACACAGTGCAAATTTCTAACTACTACTGTAGTAACGTTTTAAGCTCTTTTTTTTAATAAAGGCTAGCACCCTATGTCAAATTGACACAAAGGATACCAAAGATTTCCCTTGCATCGAAATCGTCAACTACATCCTCATCTTCTTCCTCTGGCGTTATTTTTCTGTCTTCACACTTCCTAGAAAGCTTGGGATTTATATTTTCAAGTCTATCGATTGCTGACATACTAATTTAGTTTAACTTTCTGTATAAAAACGTACAAATTGATACACTTTTCTGTTCCCTCCTCACGTCACGGTCACGCAAATCTCAATTCTCAACTCAATTGTTTTTCACTTAGTTCGCTCAGCGATAGTAATTTGTCATACAGTAGTTTCTACAGTTCATCAGAGATGGCGTAAAGCTGTATAGATTCTTAGAAACTCGGATCAGGAATTCTTTCTTAGGTTAAATTGGATAGATAATGTTCGAAATAATATAATCTGACTTTTCTAACTGAAACTGTTTTCCCGAAGTGTGACTGATGAAATGCTGAAAATTCATATAACGAGATAAATAATGTAACATGAGTGCTTTGAGGTCACTTCTTTACGTTACGTTGTACCGCATCATTCAAGCGTTGATCAGTGGTTCTAGAGGTACCCGCAAACCACCCGATTTTCAATCCTTGTTTTTCCTCCCAAGGTCAAAATTTAATAAATCACTAAATTCAACTGATTTTCTCCCTGTAGTATTCCCCGCACTCGCCTCTGGTATTTTTCACTGTTTCTCCCATTACCGTAAACTGCAGTGTGTTTTGAATTTTTCATTCAATAATACTCTTTTTCGCCAAATGAAGCCATCTTTGTGACTAGCGCCCTTTGAAGGGTTACGCCCTTTCTATAAGGACGGGATATACCTATTGAGTAATAATACAGGAAGTGAGTGGAAACGGAATAGGTTGGAGGGTCTAAGGGCAGGTTGTAGTCTAGGGTATACGCCGTATGCATGATTTTTTCAGAATTAGTTGCTGTGGCTCCTGTCTAAGGAGAGCTCACATGGAAACACTTTCGGTACGGCACAGTCTAACCGGGGCCTTCGCCCCCCGCGGCTAACGCCACCCAGCTCACTTCGGACCCACCGTACCCCTTGCACACCACGTTTCGCTCGGTGTGCATCCCGCCCTGGTGGGTTTTTATATATATCCTAGTTTTTAGTGGCCTCTTTTTAAATTAAAAATCACAACTTTTATTATATTTCCTTTTGTGTATTTACATGAAAAACGAAAAAAAACTTTAATTTTCTTTCTTTTTAATATGTAAAAAAAACCGATGCCAGAGTTCGAACCCGGGACCTTCGGACCAGCTTTCCAATGCGTTAGCTACACGATTAAACTCAGCTGACGGATTGAGTGCTTCTCTGTGTTATTTATAGTTCAAGCTAAGCGAGAGTGGGCTATTCGTACCGAAAGTATTCCGACATGACTTCTATTCATAACAGAAGCCAGTGCAAATTGTTCTGAAAAAAAAAAACATGTCGCACGCCGTATACCCTCTGATTAACTTTACACATTAGGGTTGATTTACATGCACGCTTGCGTTGGGTGCTTTTCTTGCGATTAGAGTGAGTAGCCAATTGAAGCACGTGTTTTATT
>JAGDQP010065796.1:0-11371 GCA_022664845.1 Lepisma saccharinum | reverse complement strand
GTGACACAAGAAAATTTTGAAATTAGTAGTGTCCCGAAGCGACTACCAATTCTGGAAACTCCAATAGTGATTATCCAATCGACGCAGATATTTGGATCTTCATTGTTCACCAGAGGAATGGGTAAGCATCTAGTGTTTGACTATCCCCACCCGAAAAAGTTAAAACCATGCATATAACTATTCCTGCCATAAAAGAGGACCAAAACAGGAAAAAGTGTGCTGTGAAACGTCGAATGGAACTCTGAGTGAATTCTGAAGGACATTGTTTGTGGTGATTATAAGATTTGAAGAAATACTGTGAATTGCGTTTATTTAAGTGACGTGATTGCGTAGATTAGTTAATACAACAATTAGATTAAAAAGCTAATCCAGTTAATGTAAATAATTATGTATTTTTTAAGTGTTGAAAGTGTTATATAAAAAGATCTGTAAAAATAAAAAATAAACACTTTAACTCTTAAATTTTTCAGTGAAAAGAAGTGAATTATTAATTGTGAAAAATTAAAAACTATAGAACAATCAAAGAATTACAATCAATTAATCTATATTCTGGTAGAGTATTGTGTATCGAGAAAACTAGTCTCAATCTCAAAGTGTGGGGGAGGGCATGTTGTGGATGAATTGTGTACATCCAAACTACGATTACAAGTGTAGTCAATATTCTTATGGGAATGTATGTGTGTGTGTATTTAATTATCGTATGTAAATTCTATGTAACCATTTGTACCTTCTGTATTCATAATCATGTATGTTATTGCTTTTTTTAATATACCAGCAGGACGTCCAAGGAACGCCCTACGGATATCCTGAATATCCCGGAACATGATTCCAAGATAGCTAAAGTATTATTAGGTAGGCCCTTAAAGTTACGCGCGCTGATGTTCAACTACGAACTCGCCTTCACTCCTGTGTGTAGTTTCTCTGTCTGTGTATGTTAACACGCAGGCTAGTTTATCACAGAGCGCTTTACTATGAATTTAAATAAATTTATTTCGTGTATATGTGTGTATTATATATTTTATTGCGTTTATATAAATTGTACATATGTGCTTAAATGATGAATAATAATAACAAATGTGCAATTTTAAACTGTAAAAATATAGAACTTAACAATAAAGATGCTAGATGTCATGGTTTTTCCAAAGATGCAAATACGGGGAAGGAGTAGGTTTTGGTATGTAAAAGAAAGGACAAATTTAACGCTAATAGCTCTAAAATTAATTACGTACGCTTCCTTCTAGAGAACTATGCAAGAGATACGGTCTGTCATTAAATTGTCCTTTAAGAAAAAAGTTAGAAGCAAGTGTTACTCCATATATGAATATATTTAACTGGCATTGATACCGTCCAACTGTTAGAAGCGAAACTGCAAATAAGGTATAACTGTACTACCAACCACTTGGAAAAATATTTAGTACAGGATCGTTTGTTTTACGTATTTTGTCATTTGAAATATATACAAAGGAAATATATTTAAATATGAATGTTATTATTTGTATAAGCTGAGTGATAATAAATGGAGATTGGATCTATGATAGTTTGCTCGGTCAGCAATTGGAAAGATCTGGATTAGAATCTTTGAACCGTCCGTCCTAAAATAAGTTTTCCTGACCTACAAGTAAATGCCGGGATGATACTTTATCGCCACGGCCGCTTCCATTTTCTACCCCTTGGATATATAATAATAAATTTTAAAATTGTATAAACATATTTCTTCAACAACTTTATATTGCAGACTTCTCAACTTTCACGTAAAATGCGTGAAAGTTTCTGTCTTTCAGAAGATTTTACGTCTCTGTTCTGTGGTTTAACGTTTGTATTGTAACTCTTTAGCATGTTACTTAGTTTCTCAGTAAGCTCCCGCATTTCCTTCCTTCCAGATTGGCAACTCTCCCGCCTTTGAACTTCTCTAGGTTGACGTGTCTGTATATTGTCCAATAGGCCCACATACGTCGGTTCAAACATGACACAGTTTCTGGTCGTGTTATGTATTGTAACATAAATAATAAGATTGAAAAGTTATGTATATAATTCTTCCCTTTTCGAAAGAAAAAAAATATAAACCCCCATTTTCTTGTATGTTATTATTTACATTATTTTTAATATTTCGAGAATGTACACGATACATGGACACACATTTTATTTTATGCTGAAGCAGGAGTACATTTTTTTAAATTCCGATACGCTTTCAAATCGATGACCGAAGTAGTCGCATAACCAAAGGAGTTAGGCTAGCGCTTCCAAAGTCGCGAGTTCGAATCCCGCCTTGGGCATGTCTGTTTATGGATTTTAATAAGCATTGCACTCGTATAATCGTGACAGGTCGAAGTTGAAAGTCACTAAAATGGCCCATACATGCAATTATGACGCTTTAGCATAATTATAACTCGAGGGATATGTCTTTCTGCTTTTCTCATTTCACTAGAATAATAATTATTATTAAAATTCTAGGAATAGCATTTATTTATTTCTATTTTTAATCTTTTCGAATACAGTCCAAAATTAATTATACATGGTTACAAACAACAAAATTTAACGACGAAAAAGTAAATAAGGAAAGAAGATGCCGTGGTCAAAACGAAAGTACAATTCCGGCAGTTGCTTTGAAACACTGATGAAGAGAATGGAAAATTCGCACTTAGGATGGTCTGTCCCGAGATTTTTATTGGATAGATCCGCTTTTGGTATCAGCACATTACCATGGCTCCACGATGCTCGGTTAATAATAATTAATAATAACAAAAATAATGTATGTATGTATGTATTTATTTATTACGTGCTATTAACAGCTTGATAAGCTAATATAGCACGGTAAGATTACATAAAAGTACAGGAAATAATAAATAATAATAATAATAATAATGTACTTTCAGTGAAATTATGACTGATTTAAAGAATGAAACAAATACGAGTGAAATATAGCAAGTAAGATAAATGTAAGCAATATGTCTCAAATACTAATTCATTGATTCAAAATACCCAAATGTTGTTCAGTAACACGTTAACATTATTTCAGTTTCTGTTATCTTGTATAAAGATTAAGTTTAACTAGTAAAAATACCATTTCTTTAAGTTTTGGTCAAGAGATGTCAGGCATGTGGTGCGTATCATTAATTGTAAATGTTTTCATAATTATTTGTTTAAATTTAAGCTTTTGTTCGTATTTATATTTGTAAATTACATAAATTTCATTTTAGTATCCTTCCAAAGGAATCGTTCCTTATTAATGCCGTTAATAAAGAAAAAAATAGATTCCACATAGTAAATTGTAAGATTTTATTGAGGCAGAATAGTTGCTGGGAAAGAAGACTATCTGTTTGAGTCCAAACGATGACGTAACTCGCGCCTCAACCAATGGGTACTGTTCTCCGCGTAACACTCGTAAGGGCTCCCCCTGACATGATTCGACAGTTTAGAACTTACCTGGAACTTCCTTTGGAAATTTGTGCTATCTGAGCAAGGATATTCTAATTGAGGATATGCTTATAGCTATCTCATTTTCAGCGAAAGAGTGAAGCAAAAAAAAAAACTGAATAAGGCGGCGCACCTGATTGGCTAGTAGACAAGTATAGAGCATGCCGCCATGTTTGTGAGCAGAGAACAATGTTTTTGATTGGAGTAAGTGGACTAACTGGGCGGGATTTAGCTATGAGCTTGGCATCATGCTTTTGACGAAATCGCATATTCTTTATTAGAACATCCTTGTATCGGGTGGGCAGAACAGTGTTGTCATATTTCTGAAACAGAGATTATCTGCAGACTGCGTGAAAATTCTAGTTCAAACAATAGAATACTAATGTCTCAACGTAGAAAGTCCAATTTTTGAAACCTTGAAAAAACACGATTTAATCGAGTGTGCAATAAAAAACACCATCGCTAACTTACATAACCTCCACGTACCCTTGACCAGTATTTATTAAATTTCCTAGTTCGTGTAGCCTTATATATATATGAGAAGTTATTTTTAAAAAAATGCAAACAAAACCACACCAGGATTCGATCCCATGTTCTCCGTATTAGCTTTCAAACATGCTACCAATTCACCAAATTTGCAATTGGAAATAACCCGCTTGTCAGTCTTATTTACGGTTAAGGGGTAATATTTAATGTTTAAGGAATAATGCGCCTGCGCCAGAATGGCCCCTCCTTAATAGGGCTTTCGGTATTGAGACACTACTAATAAAAGTGCTCTTCCATGTTAGCAACTCAGATAAAATTTTAGAATCAAACGTTGAAGCGACTTGTCAAGTTTGCTGGATTTGCCATTAACTCCGTTTTCAACTATTTATATCTCTCCTATAGCCCCCCTTGACACCTGCACCCCGCAACGCGGAGTCTCGCGGTATTGTAGTTACGCCCCTGGGGGGATGCTCGAGAATTAAGAGTGTTGGCACGCCCATTGTCTGGTCTGGCGGAATTCCTACACCTCTGTCCCCCGAGACCCTTGTGACGTTTTTGGACTTCAATTTTGGCCCACGTGGAAGTATAAGGACCAAGCGACCGTAGTTCAGTTGGTAGGTTCTGATGTTCTGAGAACGATCCCAGCGGCCGCTCATCAGTGGCGGCTCCAAAGAGAGCCCCCCCCCCCTTCTCATAGGAAATACTTTATTTTTATAGCATTATTTTAACAGTTTGGGTTTATAAAGGTTCGATTTGTTTCCGGACAAATCTACCTTATAAAGAACTATTTTTTGTGATATCGGCGTCATATTCCGAGATAACATTTAGCAATATAATTTATATATTAAAAAATCACTTAGCAGGAAAATATCGACCCTGTGTTCCCTCCTCACGAAAATCCTGGATCGGCCTCTGCCGCTCATCCTGGCTGATGATTTCCCTCAGTCATACCAGGCAAAAGGCTGGATGATACATACTAACTAGGCCCTATCTTCTATCTTCTGCCTCTATCCCACCTGAGATACCTAAAGGCCATAAATAATTTTAATGGAGGTATAGGTGTATTTTTTACAACCTATACCTATTAAGAGATTCCAAATGAAATATCACTTGACTTACCTTCATTCCTAAGAAATTTGTCTGTTTAACTCTGGGTCGCCTAGTGGCGGGATTGCCATACATTTTCCAATTTATAAATTAATGGAAGAGATAAAGAAAGTGAAAGTGTCATATATATATATACCATGAATCCTATAGATCCAAATGCGCAAATCGTAAGTGGTACACCCACTATCCAAGGGCGCCCATCAGGGGGCAAGGGGCGACCGCCTGCCCTGAAAATCACAACATGGGCGTTCTTGCCACTATCTACTAATCTAGTGAGAATTAAGATAGTAAACACAGCGGAAGTCGTCGTCACCTACGACGTCCCCATGTCTACTAATCGCCATAAGTTGTCGGGCCGACGGCGGCGTAGTATGGTGAGGAAGCCACCGAGGAGAATTATACCATCTGCAGCCCTTCGGCGACTAGTATTAGTAGCGGTATTCCAGCCTCGAGGTAGAAGGCATTCCGCCTGTGGCGCGCCGGTACCGTACTTCGCATTTCTACTAGTATAGTGATATATACCGTATTATTTCAAGCATTACGCATGTAAATGTATTAATGAATAGTAACGAAATAACTTCAATGTCCTATGAGTGGTAGGAATTGCTACCACTGGGCCAGCATAGGTTTTCTTACTACGTCTCGTGTATCTACGAGTAACAGAATTTAAGGCAATGGGCTGCTAACTTTTGGCGACGCATTGCGCATGGGGATGGCGTCTTAGTTTGCGGACTTAAAACAAGCACTGGGGAGGCGCGCAAATTAATTACTACTGTCGTCCATTCTGACTGTGGCTGCCGGATTTTTCTGTTTCACCAGCCGAATGCCGGGATGGTAACTGGAATAAAACCTTGGCTGATCTAGCCCATCCATTACTCCGAAAGTACTCGCCTGGGGACGCCATTCATCAGTACAAATTGCTTTGAGTTATAAGATCAA
The DNA here is from genome assembly GCA_022664845.1 of Lepisma saccharinum. NCBI lineage: Eukaryota > Metazoa > Arthropoda > Insecta > Zygentoma > Lepismatidae > Lepisma > Lepisma saccharinum. Next base: position 5,425 of record JAGDQP010065796.1, on the reverse strand, counting down.
CCACAAAATAAAAATAAGTTTTTAATATATATATATATTATCTTTTCAAAAATGAAATATTTTCTTAAAATTCACTCAATATTTTGCTTTCTTTCAAATCAGTTGGTATAAGAGCAAATTATTGTTCTTTCCGCTTCTACCCATGATAAGTTTATCCCAACGTGTCTGTCAAGCAGTCTACAATTCTAGTTACTATAGTTCTGAAATTATAAAGTGTATTAAAAAAAAGTTTTAAATGAAATCATGATACAGACTGAGTATAGATAAAATTAATCGCAAGATGAAATTTTGTTCTTAGGTAGTTTCATGAAATTTGTTACCTAATCACTGCTACCCTTAGGACTGTAGATTTAAAAATATGAATTGTCTTCGTAAATTGTTACTATTACTTTAAATTGCAATACTATGCAATACTTTAAGAGTATAGTTATTATCTTATACTCTTCAGAAAGGCTAATTTTCCATTACTATTACAAAATGTTCTGTTAAAAGACGTCTATTCATTTACTACTTCTTTTCACTATCGATGTATAGAACACTCGCTCCACAGTTGGTTTACTTTACTCCAGACGGCCGTTCGTTCCCCACTTCCCCGTACTTCCTGCAGCTGGCAAGATCGTAGGAAGGAAGATAGAAGAGACTGACCAGTGCCACTTTCTGTCATTGTGTTAATTTTGGACGAAATGTCTCGGCCTGCACCATCGAATCCGTTAGGATATATTGTGAAAAGACAGTATAATGATAAATTACAAATTGGTAAAATATTATTGAGGGAAAGATTAGGATCTGCAAGGAATTTGTACAGGAAGGATCTACTTGCACATTATGGATGTGTTAATGCCATAGAGTTTTCTAATGAAGGAGAGCTACTAGCATCGGGTGAGAAAAAATAAATAAATAAAAATATTTAATATTTTCGAATTTTCGTTATGTGGTACAATGAAATCGTACTTGTTTTCTAGGTATGTGCTTTGGCGACTATTTTCTTTTTCCAGTGTTAGCCGTAAGGACATTGATGGAACCTATAAGACGGTATCGTAAAAGAAAATATACAACTTGGTCGTAAGCTATAAGAACCTATTTTTGTTTTTAAAGGTTTTGATTTTTTATCGATTTTTGTCCCGAAGTAAGTATGGTTCGTTCTATATAATAGAAAACTGTGAGAATATGAAAGGAAATGAAAAGTTGAACAATCTTAAAATTGAAAATAGTATCGCACGTACGTACGTATATTTACAGCATTTAGATGTGATAATTGAATAGTAATAATAATCGTTAATTTGGAAGTTTCGGTGTTTATTTAATTTATTTTCGTTGATTTAGATTTCCAATGCAATACTTACGAGTACTGTAACCAAATTGGAATTACAATATTAATTTCTCAGGATCGTGCCTATGTTTGTTTTTTCTCCAATTGAATGGGAGTATGCGATTATTTGAGCGTACGATTTGTAGTTTAGACGTTGCAAAAGTTTAAAAAAGTATAATTACCTAAAATTCTATACGGTACAAAGGACAAGCAGTGGAATTGAATTATATTTTCTGTAATTACGGTTTTCGTGTCTTATCGATCGTTTTGTGTTGGCTTGATCATATGTTTATATCGCCTGTGTGTGTGTGTGAGCGCCGAAATGAATCACTTTCGTAGAATTTGAGTCCGGGTCCCTGCGCTATCAGACTACGAGCGTATCCTCTCATGACCTGATAAGAATTTTCATGAATTTGTTAGATATTTTGTTAATGACCTTGTACTTTTTACCAAAGGTTTCAAAAATCGAAATATTTGGCTCTAGCTTCCTGTGGGGGGAGTAGCTGGGTGTCCTCTTATATACAACATCACTCCAGGCTACGTTAGTTTTGGTTAGTTCCCATTGGAAGTAACAAAAACAACTTACAGTTTATGAAAGGTTTATTATTCATTCCCAGGTTCGCCCTTGTACTCAATAAAAATAAATTTCTGTTAATGTTGTTTATAGGGGGTCAGTCGTCTATAACCCTGCCATTTAGGTGCGAATCATTTCCCAACGATCGACACATGCCTACAAAATGGAATACTTAGAATTTTCTCTTATTCAAAATTGAAAACATTGAGGCCTACCGAGTGATGTCAAAATACTATTTTTTTTAGACCAAGTTAACCTATTTATTAATGAAAATCAGGTTGCTTATGTTAGCTAGTGCACAGAAACTGTAGGTTAGGTTACATCAATTTACTGTGCGTACATGTGTTTACTGTAAAAGTACACAATTAGATTTTGTTTCGCTCGAAAATGGAACTTAACATATACATAGGCCTACTTGGAATTACCGTCCGGCTGTAGCTCAGTTGACTTCGCATTAGGAGGTCCTGGGCTCGATATCAGCAGAAGATTCTGAAGGTTTTTCGTCAGTCAACCCAGGCAAATGCCGGGACGATACCTTCAACTTAGGCCTTGGCTGACTCCTCCTTACATCCTATCCTGGCCTATGCCATACATTCCTGAAGGCTATAAATAAATTAAAAATACTTGGAACTGGCATTGCACTCGGCTGAGATCTTTGAACTAGTTTTATTCATTTGTTATTTTATATGACTTCATTCATTCTACGGCGCAGATATGATCCATAATGTAAGGAGTAATGTGCTGCGTGTGTTCGAAGAATAGTTAATGTCACGTTTAGTTCTCTATATTTGTTTGAAATTAATAATACATACAGTTACAGTGTAATCAAACCGAAGCAAATGAAGAATACAGGTATACGAAAACGAACCCATGCACATTCGGGAGGTGCTGGGTTCGATGCCAGCAGCTGACCATCATGATAGGGTTTTCCTCAGTCACACTAAGTAAATGTCTGAATGATACCTTCAATTTAGGTCCTGGCCGACTCCTTTGCCCTACCCAATCCTGACCTGAGCCGTAAATAAATTCAGTTCAATGAAACTATCCAGTAATGTTATTTCGGAGGAAAAAATAGGTTCTAGTTTCATACTCCTTTAGTTCTTGCCAGTATCTGCTTCCCTTTAATATGCCAATACTTACGAATCCTTTTAGCGTCACAGTGATGGTTTACAAAACCACTGCTTCCCTTATTCCATTCAAAAGTGGCCTTTTCCCTGACAGACCTGCTATGCAAATCCAGCCTGATCGATCATAATGAAGAGGCACAGTAGTATACACTCTTCCATTAAAGATAAAAAAATAAAGTAAACTTTTACATTGAGATATTAGACCGTATACATAAATGAAAATGTTTTAGATTGTCTTACCAGTTAACCACTAAAAGGCGAAGTAAATAAGGTAAACGCACTAGTAATGGGAACTTTAAGGATACTTATATATATTTTTTAACTCATTCGGTTCACTTTTTTTTTTGATCAAATCAGAATGCTACACGTTCTCCATGCTTTCTTGTAGTGATTTCTACCTATTACTTTCATTAACATACACTATTCGATAGTAAATAACTTTCTTGTTTATCACTGCTTTTGCATCAGTGATAGACACGGATAAAAACTGGATGTTCCAGTAAGTCCACTGAGTAGTCATTCTGGAGGTTCTGGGTTCGAAATCAGCCCTCGACCATCCTGACTGAGGATTTTAACATTTTTTTTATCCCAGTCATTCCAGACAAATGCCGTGATCGTACCTTCAACGTAGACCTGTTCGAGTCCTCCTCGTTTCCTTTCCTACCCTATTCCGACCTGAGCCATAGATTCCTTGTGGCCACAAAAATGCAAATTCTAAATTATTATGAATAGCACCCAATACTGAAACAAATAATTTCATTAACGGGCATCCCACGTCCATCACTGAAAAATAAAAAAATTGTAACAAACTTATAGTCATGAAGAGTAAATAATTATTCCCAAGTTGAAATAAAACAACTAACAGATTTATGATTTCGTCCTCGGGGAGGCAGAAAGGTTATCGCGCACTCTTTCTCGCTTGTGGTCATGGGTTCAATTTCCGCTGTGGGCTATTGAACGAAGTATTTCGGAGCCCACTTGACTAAAATCTGTAATTCTCGTCCTTAGAAACCGAGCCGCCGTAACTCAGTGGTAGAGCGTTGGCATAGCATTCGGGAGGTCGTGGGTTTGATCTCAACGGCCGACTATCCTGACTGAGGTTTTTCCTCAGGCAAATGCCCGGGATGGCACCTTTAACATAGGCCCTGGCCGACACCTTTATGAATCCTTTTCCTTATCCCGACCTGAGCCTTAGATACCTAAGGGCCATAAATGAAATTCAAAATTCGTCCTTAGAAGTTCACCAGACCGCTTAAGTCGTTAATAACAATCAATCGAGAGGGTTGATTTCAACGCACTAATAAATAGTGAGTGTCCGAAACATAAACTGACTTTGCAGTACCGGTAATGGACACACCCTGCTTTACATAACAGATCATAATAGTTGGTTTCGACATTTATTTATTTAAAATAGAGACATTTCATAATACATAATAGTGCAGAACAACAAAAGTATTAGTTATTGTACGAGGCGTGTCGGGAAAATAAGTATCGTTTTGAAAAAAACAAAAAAAAACAGTTCCAGCCAAATTTATTTTTACATGAAAGAGCACACCTTAAACTATTTTTCGACATAGTTCCCACCAATGTTCAAACACTTGTCATAGCGGGTGACCAACTTGTCCAAACCTTCCTCAACGAAATATCCCGCCAGTAAAGACAACCATAACGTGGGGTGACATGGCGAACCCATGTTTCGTCACCAGACACGATTTGGTTTAAAAAGTCCTCTCCTTCATTACTGTAACGGGTACGGAATGTTAAAGCGCTGCCAAGTCGTTTGGTTTTGTGGACATCTGTGAGCCCTTTCGGAACCCAGTGGGAACACAGTTTGCGACCTAAGCGGTCGGTAACAATCTCATGCAAACCAGTTCTCGAAACTTGAGGAAACTCATCTGAAAGCATTCTTATTGTGCACCGTCTATTCTCACGCATTTTCTCATCCACTTTCCTCACCAACACATCATTCACAATCACAACAGAAGGCTCTCCGGACACTGGCGGGATGTTTTGGTGAGGAAGGTTTGGACAAGTTGATCACTCGCTCTAACAAGTGTTTGAACATTGGTGGAAACTATGTCTAAAAATAGTTTAAGGTGTGCTCTTTCATGTAAAAATAAATTTGCCTGGAACAAAACTGTTTTAGTATTTTTTTTTTTAACGGTACTTACTTTTCGGACACGCCTCGTTTTTCCATGAATAAACAACGAAAGCTTAATCACTTGCTTAACAGAATACATGGAAGAATAGGACTACTATAAAACGTAGTTTCAACATTGTCAGAAAAAAAAATCAGATGAAATTAATGACGAGGGAATAATATTCAGGGGTATCTGATCAGATATTAAAGTTTCCCACTGAAGTGAAATCATTCCCGCCCTTAAGAAAATCTTATTTTTCAGTATTGCTCTTCAG
>JAGDQP010065794.1:0-11372 GCA_022664845.1 Lepisma saccharinum | reverse complement strand
CTTCATCAAACCAAGGTTTGTTTTTCTGTTGTTTCTTCTCACCTACGCGTTCCTTCTCTGCGCTCTTAATTGTTTCACGAATTGCCTCCCACACTTTACTTACATCAATTTCATTATTAGTATCATCATTATTATTACTCGAGTCGGCTAGGATTTCGAACCTATTTGAGAGTTCGAGTTGGTAATCTGCTTTTATGCTCGGATTATTTAATCGTTTCACTTTGAATTTAAGCTCTTTTGGCCCCTTGTTTTCTCTGTTCGCGTTGCATAACTTTTCCCTTACTTTTGTGATCACTAATTGATGGTCTGTGTCACCTTCCGCTCCTCTGTTCGACCTAACATCCATTATGTTGGTGTGTCTTCAAACTGTCTACTAATACGTGATCGATCTGGTTGAGAGTTTTGCCGTCCGGAGATACCCATGTGTATTTGTGTATGTCTTTGTGTTCAAAGTACGTGCTCTTTACCAGTAGGTTTTTCGAAATCGCGAAAGTTATCAGTCTTTCTCCATTGTTGTTGGTCTTTTCGTGAAGGCTGTATTTGCCTATAGTAGGACTACGTTTTTCTTCCCTCCCTACCTTTGCATTGAAATCACCCAACACAATTTTCGAATTATACTTTGGTAATCGATCAAACAACCTTTCTAGCTCGCGGTAGAATATATCTTTGTCGTTATCGGTAGCCACATCGGTCGGAGCATAGACATTTAATAAAACCGTGTTGCCCCATCGAGTACGTATCGTAACATACGATAGCCTTTCGTTTACGAACTCTATATTCTGAACCGCCTGAAGGATACTGTTCTTAATGAGGAATCCTGTTCCGAAATCGTGAGACTGTGTTCCCCCGTAGTAGAAAGTGTACTTGCCTTGTGGGGTGCTATCTTGACCCTCCCAGCGAACTTCTTGTTTCGCTAATGTGTCTATCTCGTACTTCTCGGTCTCGCGTACCGCCACCTGAAGAGCGCCCGTTTGGTATAATGTTCGTACGTTCCACGTTCCTATTCTAAGGTCTTTCTTAATCCTGTTCTTGGAGCCCCCTGAAGCAGTCCTTGCCCGGAGATCCGAATGAAGGACTAGTTTACCTTCGGAATATTTTACCCCAGGAGAATCCATGAACCATATGTTACTATTTCTTGACATGTGTAGAGTTGTCAGCTCTACGACCTCGCAGTAAAGGTAGACATTAAAGATGTCGTCCTCTGTCCATCTCTGAGCCTTGCCGATGTCATTCATCTTCAGCTTCAGAGTGATAATGGTGATGCTGCTTCCCCTCACCATGATATTTTTGTTCGGGGTTATCTTCCCCTAGCCTTTGTAGATCCCTCTACTAACTGCAAGGCAGCATTTTTGGTCCGCCCGGAATATTTCCGGTACCCACCATATCTGGTCGGCATTCCCCTATCCGCCAACTGGGGAGGCGCTTGGTGGGAGACCAAGAATACAAAAAAAAAATCTTGACAGTCACATTCGAGGAATACAACACTGACAATACGAAATCAATTGTTATTTTACAAGTTTATTTTATACTGATTGTTATTCCGTCATGGTTTCTTTATATCATCAAGTCAACAATGTGAATGCTGTTGCTTAGCATTATTTTGAAAATTCCCAATGACGTCCTGATGTGTCAGCGATATGCTCCCTGATCCTCTTGTCTGCTCTGTGATTGACATTTCAGGAAGTATTCGCGATGCAGCCGGCTGCATTAAACAGGTCGAAGATATTGCACTGGGAGTGGCAGCGGGAAGGGGATCACCGCCCTTGAAAATAAAACCCGCTGTCATAAGTTATCTCACAATGAGATTTCTTCTCCCAATGTAATGTAGACCAGGGCGGTGAGGGCCTGTTGAATTACAGTGATAGGCTCGGCAAAATCCCGAAGATGTCTTGAAAACTCAAATAAGTCCATTGTTATGGCATGCTTACAAGTTCTGACAGCTCTGTCAAATAACGTACAGTTCCTGATCTCTCAATTTTGTGTTACCCATCTTCCTGAAAGATAAAATGAATTTTATGGGCGGTGACAGCACTATGGCTTACGCCCGTCCCGATCATCTTCCTGAAAACTTTTTTATTATTTCTCAAAAAAGCAACAAACTTTTCAAAGTTCGAGTAAACACACGAAGAGAACGCTGCCAACGCGGTATTTTGTGTGGATTCAGTTGTTTAACAGTTCCAGAACAACATTCTGCAAAGTGTACATTCCAAACATGTGACTGCACGTAAGATCTTATTTACCTATTTTCTAATTTAACACCTGTAATGAATCAACCATGTCAAACACGGTATCAAAATTATATTAGAAATTAATGATTTAGTTAGTAGATAGTTCTTACTCGCTGGTTTGCATGTTAACTTCCTTTTAAAAAAAATTAAGACTTTATTTCTTGAATATTTTACCAACTGTCAGTGTTATATTATCACGAAAGCAAAAGCAATACGTAGGTGAAGTAGATAAACATTTGAAAGTTCTAAGATCAGAAAAAGCAAGATTTTAAGCTCAAAAGATGGATAGAACCTTCTATATCGTTAATGTTACACATTCAGTTACATTTAGACAAACGTTGAAGCATGAAGTAAAAAAAAAAAAAAGTTCAAAATTAAGAATTTCAACTATTAAGGTGAATTCAACTCTCAATCTTACAGTGAAACCGAATTGGGAAGACAAGCAAAACTGCTGTCATTATTCCGATGCGGTGTTTGTTAGTGAGGCTACAGAATAAATAATACTGAATGTTCTACCGAAGAGATGGTCTAGAAGTCAACTACCGTAGATCGGGGCTAACTTTGTCCATCAGGGAAACTTTGTCCAGTAAACAGAGTTTGTCGTATAACTGCAACACACGCAGGAAATGTTACAGTAATTAATCTGAATTGATTACCATAGACAGAGCAGTTAACTGCACATATTCTGGAATGTTTTTACACTGGTAAGTACAATCCAAAGCACTAAAAAAAAAGTTTGCTTAGTAACTACTTGACGCATAAAAATTTGGTCTTGGTACTTTTACAGCAACTAGTTTTTTTTTTATTTTTATTTTTTTTTATGATAAAGTATGTTACTGGAACGAAGCTCATGAATTGTGGTTGTAAAATATTGCATACTTTTGTCTCCTAAATTGTTTTTAGCTTTTCTTGGCTTCGTCGAGGTAACATTATCCCCCTAGGATTTTAGAGAAACGCCATGTAATTACCATGCAGAAAGGCCTGTCAAGACCTTCCAAAAGGACTACTGATGACGAAATTGCAAAAGCCATCGACGAAATGACAAGTAGTGCATTTTATCACTGCGTAAGGCAGCTGTGAAATATGTCATCCCTCGCTCAACATTGCATTGCAAACATAAAGGGACATACAAAGTGCCCTGGAACTCCTACAGTCTTATCCGCCAGCACCATCATTGGTTCAAAAATGACTCATGTTTTGTTTAAATCAAAGCGCACCACAGAATTTTGCATTTTCCTTATTTATTACAGTTGTCTGAATCTCAACACCTGGACAAAAATACCATGCTTACGGGTACCTTTATCCAGGGAATTCATTTCTGTAATACTGAAAATAGGGGTAGACAAAGTTACCCCACAGGCTATTTATTTGTTTACTGTTTATTGTAAAATGACCAATTCGTTCAGTTTCTAAGTTGCCATATTATTTCGAAACTGCAGAAGCAGCAGAAATAAATGAAGAGTACAGGGAAATAAAGATGAAGTTCCACTTTTGGATGAAATGACGACTGCAATAGTTTTGTATTTTGTTATTAATATAGAATATTGTGGAATTAGTAGAAATTGCTAATAGATGAAAATGTGAGTTACCCATTCAGGTATTAATTGCATTTAATCAAACAGGTAAATTTTATTATAAATTTAGACACAACAGCCACACTACAAAACTGTCGAGGTATCCATTTTTTAATCACCTTCCTACTTACAGAAAGGAAACCGAAGAAAATCTATTATTTCTGACAAACGGGAGAGAGGAAACGTCGTATAAGGGCAGTGCAGTTCAAATGTGTGGTATTCCACTAACTGAAAATGAAGTAAGAACTATTCCAGGTAGCCATTTGTCTTTGACCTCCGTCTGTCAGGGCAATCTCGTTTCTTTCCGAGGACAGCGTTCCGTGAGATGGCAAACTATGTCACCGCTACCGGAGGGATAACGCCCGATATTCGTAAACATTACATGTATATATTTGGAAAGCAAATGGAGGAAATTTAACATCTACCGGTATTTAAGAGGTTCTTCTTAAACAAAAATAGACATGTATATTAATAAACTAAGCCCTTGCGAATCGCAGGAATGACGTGTCTTGGCAAACATGTCTTCTGGGGAAAGATATATAGAGAATCGCTGCCAGAACATCCTAGTAGAACTGAGTAAAACCCTGGTTTTGGTCAGAATGGCCAATGTGGGCAGGATTTGATTCCGCAATGCATGTCCAATATTGATTGAAAGACAGCGACCTTCCCCACTAAACTACGGGGGCGTGGGTTGTGTAACAGCCAGTATCGTTTAGTGGTTAATCATTGTTAACGTCCACGAGTACTAATATCTTCTGACACTTCGAAACGCATGTTTCATTCAATTAAATATACCTTCACCCACTTGCCGAGGATGTAATGTCTGAGGTAGTTGTAAGTGTTAGAACCAATTACACTAATGTTAAAATTCAATTCAATTTAATCTAAAATTCAATTCGACTAATGCATTAATTATACAATTTTTAAGAAATCTATAATTGTGGAATTATGTTCATTGTCATCTTATTAACGAGATGAGAAAACGAGGAAGAAACAGGCGACTGTAGCCAAATTTGATAAGAACCAGCGTAACGTATGTCTACTGAAACTAAGGATGAATCTGAATATAAAGTCAATTGAAACAGCCTGAACTACACTTAATTCTAACATTTTCATAACTTTGCTGCAAGATTGAGAAATTATTCACTAAATTTTCGTTCAAAGTATACATAATATTACAAGGGTAATTTTAGATGAAGCGACTTACGGCGACGGTTCTTCCGTAGGCTTTTTTTGTTCTGTTCGTCTCTTTTTTCTTCTTGGTGTTTCCATTTCTGCAGGTATTGGCTGGCCTTCTTCAGCTGTAGTGGAAGGCACAGTGGAATCAGCAACTGGAACAATACCTGGAGTTTGTTCTGCTAATGGTTCTTGTTGGCCTGCAGGTTCAGACACCTCCTCTTCAGGACCTTTGGACCTTTCTCTTCCTTCAGTAATTTCTGGCTGTTCTTCTGCTATCGCGGACACTTCAGCGACGGTTACTTGAGGCAAGGCTTCTCCTTCTACCGAGGGCAAAGGCTCTTCTTCAGTAACGGTTACTTGAGGCACGGCTTCCTTCTCTACCCTGGGCAAACTCTCTTCTTCAGTTACCCGTGGAATACCTTCTCCAACTGGTTGCGGAACTGGCTCTGCTAAGAGTATGTCTTTTAAGAACATCTCCTCTAGAGGAATTCTGCCTAAATCAGGCTCACCAAATGTCTAGAAACAGGATATGAAAAGTGTTCACGGTCAATACATGAAAGTGAATATGCAAGTAAATAAAACATGTTAGAGATACCCTTTCAACTATGAAAAGTTATCATACTTACGCAAAAGTACCTAGTGCTGGAAAAGGATCTTTAAAAAAGTTTACATAACATATGTCAATGAACAATCATCCAAATGTTATCGAATTAAGTAATATATTTTCCCACACTTCGTCTTCTCGTTAATGACTATTAACAGCAAATATGTAACAAAAAGACAAATAAAGCTAAGAAATGGAAGTGAAACGTTGATTTTAAAATTACTTTAAACGTATACTTCCGCCTCAGTTTTGATTCTGATTCCAGGAATATTGCACAAATATAGTAGTTGAATTCATATAACTCATTTACGACTAAAAAATGTTATGCTTAGGCAAGAGATCAAGTGCAAGATCATCATGATTGGAGGCTAATTCGCTCTGAAGAATCAACCATACCAGCAGAACATTAACGATTTTTATCAGCAGATAACTGGTTTGAATTTGAGTGTATATATGCTTTTAGGCATCTATGGCTCTGATCACAATAGGGATGGGGAAAAGCTTCAGAGAGGAGTCGGCCAGGACCCAAGTTGAAGGTACCAGTACCCGATATTTGTCTGGTGTGACAGGCGAAATACTGAATACTGCAGTCAGGATGGTCAGCTATAGATATTGATCCCAGGACCTCTCGAATGCAAAGCCAACACACTACTAACTGGCCTATAGTCACTGGTAGCAGATAACTGGTATTATGGAGCAAAATAAGAGCTGGAAAATGATCACAACTGATATGGAGGTTAGAAACATGCTTATACTACAAGATTATTTACTCCAAGCGTCCGTAGCTGTTTATAGAGCGCTGGCTTTGCATTTACAAGATCCTGGTATCGAACCTAGGTGGTTGTCCATCCTTACTAAAGCTTTTCAGGAATTTTCATGTCACTACAGGTTAATGCCAGGATGGTGCCTTGAAACTTGGGCCCTGTCGACTACCTTCGCACATCCTACCCCTATTCTATCCTGGCCTAAGCCAAATATACCTACAGTTCATAACAATACAAAATTCCAAGAGCTTTGAAAACTTTCAAATTTTTGATGGCAATGAATAATTTTCAGAAAGTTAATTATGACAAAGTGGGGAGACTATAACGACAAAATCCGTCTCTCCTATGTTTATGTGAAACAAACTTCCGCCGCCATATTTGCCAGGAGAATTCAGTTAAGTCAAACTCATAGCAAATCCAGCCTCAGCCATAGATGCCTAAAGGCCATAAATAAATTCAATTTAATGAGGACTAGCGGATTTACATTGATGTAAAACATGTTGACGTGTCAATATATTAGGAACACCTACTATGTTTATGTAAAATATACAAAAATGTTTACAGGCAAACTGTATTCATATGAAGGATAAATGTAATATTATTAATACTTGTATATTCATTGATCTGTGTTTGCATAGCTATGGTAAAATATGCAGTACCCTGGAATATAGTGTATATAATAAATATCTGAATAAAAGAAGTTACAGATACTGTATAGTCCTTAAAGTAGAATCTATAGAATACGTAACAGAAGCTAGTACTAAATTTACAATATACTAGAACTAACCTACATACCATAAATAGTAATACAGTGAAATATTGCACAAGACAACTCATACGCTAACAAGAACTAACGTGCTCCCACTACCTGCTAATACACATCAAAAGAGAATAGTAGAAAACACAACCAGAGAACGATAACAATTACAACATACAAAAAGAGAAATAACTGGCAACTTATCATGTATTACTTTGATGTTACTTTAATAAATAGTTAAAATAAAATAATTTTTGTGCATTTTTCTTGTTAGTCCAAAACATGCAGAATTTGTTTTATAAGATAATTTCCTTGTTGACACGTCAGTTCTATCTTATAAAACAAATTCTGCATGTTTTGGACTAACAAGAAAAATGCACAAAAATTATTTTATTTTAACTGTTAAAAAATGTTTAAAAAAATGTTATTATTTATTTTATACACTTCATAATTTCCTTGTTGACACGTCAGTTCTATGAAGTGTATAAAATAAATAATATTTTTTTAAAAACACATAGCAACGTATTTCATGTAGTGTTCCAACGAATGTTTTTTATAACCAAACCGATGCATTCATTCTATTACCCCAATATTAACCAAGTGCCTTTTTGTTACTAAGGATTGTTCGGTTTGTTTCCACAATTTTGTTTTCTTCCAAATATGTGTAATTAGCCTTAAATTTTGTCTAATTAATTAACAAAAGAATCTATTTGTCTTAAAAATAATTTTATATTGTATTTTAATAATTTATGCTATCGTAATTAATATGTTTGCATTCATATATAAACGTTCGACATATAAATGTGATAAGGTCTTTTAGAAAGTTTTTATTTTTATTTTTACGAAATATAATTACAATTTGAAAAGAAGTGTTTCATACAATAGATTTAATTTACAAGTTACTTACTATTTAAGAGATCTTAATATTCCGGTTTTTTTTCATGCCTATCAAAGTTAATTTAATTACGATATTTTAACTTGTAATTCATAAAATACGAATACATCATAAACCACATATTAAAAATCAAAATACTTTCTTTGAAAAGGAGGGGAAAACTAAGAAACATTATTCGTTATACAAGGATAGAATACCTCCATTACATCAGGAACTGGCATAGGCATTACTTCAACTTCCTGCATTGTGATTGCTTCCAATGGAGCAGTTCGTTGAAGTTCTCGTTGTAAATCAAAGTCTTCAAGTGGTATTTCATCTTGAATTCGCCTTTGGTGACCTGCACAAAATCAAATGATAAATATCGATGAAACACTTTCAAAAAAAAGTTAACGTATTTCATTATTAGAGCTCAGATGCTGGCCAAAAGACCCCTAAATATAACCTATAAAGGACTTTGTGAAGGTAAACTAATGACCTAAAAATGATTATCAATATGTGACAATGCAAAGGAATCTGATAATTTCTTGGCCAGGACCTTCATGCCTATTGAGAAAACACAATGGCAGCAGAAAGCTAAAACAAAGCAAGGTTATGAACAATAAACTCATGTAGTTTCACTTAAAAGATCTTACAAATTTAGCTTAAATAAAATCTTACATTGTAAATAAATTGTACGGATTATGGAGATTTCGCTATCTAGTGTTTGTTTTCTCATGGATTGCTATGATATGTGATGGCGTTACATGGAACAACTTTGTGCATTCTATAAACTTGGTTTACAATATTAATATTCACTTGTTTTTAAAGGTTGTTGTGTAAATATCTATTGTTGAGAGCTGGATTCTCGGGATTATGATGACAAAGTTGATCTCACATAGGAAGGGTCGGAATTCTATATCTAGGCGGATATCAGTACATTGAGAGGTTGCAGATATAACTGATATGATTCAAGTATTTATGGTTTTGTTATTTATGAGATATGTGCAAAATAGATGCTACTTGTTGCTGACACTACGTTTCCAAAGGGATGTTCAATATATATATATATATGCTTGACTTTAAGTTACATTAAATGCTTATTGAGTACACGGAATATAGCATCTTGTCTTATATTAAGAATACGTATAACGGCATTACTTTAGTAGTTACTTGTATTGATTACCGTACTCAATATATTGTAACAATACGTGATTCAAAAATATTTGCTTAATATAAAAAAACTACCTTTGCAGATCCTAAAATACCCAAAGTAATGTTTGATAATATCACAATAATGTTGAGAAGCCTCGAATTCTTTTTACGATCACTGCAGTTACCAGTTTTTCTGTATATTTTTCTATAAATTGTTATACACAGGCTCTTCGCGTAAAGAAAATTAAAACATAATAATATTACTTTGAATTTGAAGGTGTTTCTTGTACAAAATACTTGCAGCTAGTTGTTGCGTTACCTCATTTTCTAAATAAATCAAAAGATTTTACTGGTTTTCTTTAAACTCAAGACAGTTTCGTATCTGTTAAAATGTTGCTTTTAGATTAAAAACAATATGCCTGGAGAACATGCACGTAATTACAGCAAAGGAAAATTGTTGCAAAATAAGTGTTAAAATTTGAAACAAAAATGACATAGAAGAGAAAAATGGCTAACAAATGTATAAACGGCAAAAAATGCAAACTCTCAGTAAAGAAATAATACTTTATTAAGTTCTGAGCCCTGGTATATTGGCTTTATCCCAGTTATTATTCTAACTTTTGTAATTACTTAAGATTTACATGTCAGAAAGGTTAATTATCAGTTTACTGATACAAACGTACTTATGTAAAGATTAAAATTTAAATCTGAAACAAAAATAAGAGATTTCGCTTCTTATTATATCTTCCAATACACGCAAAACTTGTCAAGCAAACGGAACGATTGATAATGTTTCTTTATATTACAACGCTTTTACTTTGTGGAGTTTGTGTCTCTTCTGTTTGCAATGGTGTTAGCAAAGCCATTTACACCAATGGTTAAGGGATCACTTCAAGTCAATCTATCTATTACACTGTGGTACTCCGATTCGAGATACTGGTAAAATTTGAGTTTGAACGAGCCTATTTTTCTCATTTCAACATTTTTTAAAAATCTTGAATTGTTTTCCACTGTCTTTATTCCTTCCATGTGTTTTTACAATATCTTAATATTGTTTGTCTCCCCTTTCCTCTATGTATAAAAACTTACAGATATTCTTTCTTTTGATTATACCGGGTGATTGATTAATGCGTGCAAAAAACTAAGGGTGAATTCCTGACACTTAAACAAGAAAAAAGTTCCTTTCAAGGAATTCAAATTTATGCATAGTTTCGGAGCTAAAAGTTTCGGCGGCACCATCACAAATTACGTATATCTCGACACATAATGACGTAAGCAGTGGCGGCTTAGCAAATCACAGTGAAAGCAGTGCCCGGTACATCCATATAAGCAATGTTCATGATTGAGGGAGTGCCTAATAGACACGTTTCGCAACGTAAAATTTGTTGTCAAAGAATAAAATGATTTAGTAGGGCAATAATAGAAAGTCCCTCTAAGCGGCATTCGCATTTCTTAAACATTGCTCATATGAATGCTTCGATTGTGATTTGCTAACCCGACACCACTTACGTCGTTATATGTCATTTGTGACGGTGCCGCCAAAACTTTGAGCTCCGAAACTAGCATAATTTCTATATTTTTTCAAAGGAACTTTTTTTTTCTT
Organism: Lepisma saccharinum; assembly: GCA_022664845.1. NCBI lineage: Eukaryota > Metazoa > Arthropoda > Insecta > Zygentoma > Lepismatidae > Lepisma > Lepisma saccharinum. The sequence goes on along the minus strand of JAGDQP010065794.1, from coordinate 637 downwards.
GTTTTGTTGTCAGGAATTCGTCCTTAAATTTTTTGCACACATTAATCAATCACCTCGGATAATTTCCACTGTTGTCTAGATTTCTTTATTTCCTCTCTAATTTTTTAAAATGTTTCATCTTACCATTCTCTTCACGAATGTGCAATGGAGAGAGAAATGAAATCACCTGTACGTGTCAAAATTTAACGCAGCTCCTAGTGCTCAGAAATTTTTGAAACAAAAAAGGTTCTTACCATGGAGCATGTGCGGAATCACATGGTGATGCTTCTGAAAGCATGAGCGTCTCAAATAGCTCTACAGAGATCAACTTAAAAATTCTGAACGGAAACAGGGATGAATTTTGCTCCCGTTGAAACAAGCGCTAAGTTTTAAACAACTTTTAAAGGAAACGCTTTTCGATGGCTCATACAATTTGGCAGCTAAAAGACCAAATTGATAGTAAAAATTAACATGGTATAGATTTTTGGGGATTTATCGGATGCTGTAACTCAAACGAAACAGTAAATAAATGTTCGAAACTATAGTGTATTACTAAATTGGACATATGGAATCAAACGGTGAAATTTTTCAACACAGATTCTACCAGGAATACTGTTGGTTCTATCTTCATTTATCTGGAGTGCAATCTTCAACAATG
>JAGDQP010065791.1:0-11372 GCA_022664845.1 Lepisma saccharinum | reverse complement strand
AAGAGAACGACCTCAAAGGAATTCCTTTGTGGTTTATCAGAGTTGTTCTTCCTCGTCCAGCTTTGTAAATGTTTCTTTCTCCAATTTAACGTAACGAGAAACACTTTTAAACCAGTATTTAACATTTCCATTAACGTCAGAGTTGAAGGTCAAAAGCAAACAACATTCTACAAAATATACAAAATAAGAATATCATTTGCTTAAGCCGCTCCAGGTTATAATAATTTCAACTGATATTAAAAAAATGAGGTTTAAGCCCCGAGACTCACCTCTGATAGTGACGGAGATTAGATACATAAATAAGCGTACAAAGTTACTCACTCTATTCCTTATGGAGCTCGAAAGTTCATCGCCACTGAAACAAACGCTCGCCATTGGATTGTAGGTGGGCAAGATCAAGCCAGATTTCATTCCAAACCTCTACCTCCAGGAGGTCCCTTCTAATATTGTCGTCTCAACGACGTCTCGGTTTTCCCAGCGGCCTCTTTCCTTCCTGCTTACTAACTACGATATTTCCCATTCGAGCTACATGGCTTGCCCATCTTAGCTGTCGTGATTTCATTATTATTTTTATATCAGGTGAACCATACAGTCTGTGTAGTTCTTCATTATGCAGTCTCCTCCATTTTCTGGTCGTTCAGTCTCGGTTCCTATCTCATTCTAAAACCCTTATTTTCAAACACACGCAATTTATGTTCATCTACTAGAATCGTGCCCCGACTTTCTTAACCATAAAATATTACCGGCAGTATAACTGTTCTGTATATTTTCAATTTTAGTTTTCTTGATATTAGTCGCGAGGACTGAACAGGGAATTGCTTTGCCTGATGCTAAGCGACTCTTTATTTCTTCCGTAACCTCGTTCTTGTTTGTTACATATGCTTTCAAGTATTTATATTCGTTTACTTTTAGTAGGGTTTGAAATGTAATAAAATGTGGCTCCAGTTGGATTGTTGTATCAAGTTTGATATTATTGTTTTTATTCTGTAGATTCCAAATATCTTAGGTGCCATTTTTCTTACACATTTTTTAGGTAATTTTAAACATGGCGTCCAAGATGACTGCCATTTACTGACTTTCTTAATATTCATGGGGCACTATTGACCAGTATGTAAAATTATGTGTTTTGGGGGTCAAGAAATACGAATGTACAATCAAAATATGCGTACATTGAGTTCTTTATGTGATGTGATGCAAATAAAGCACAAGTAATATGAATTACATTATACAGTATACGTATTTATTAACCAATTATTCACAAACAAAATTTTTAATGAAGTAGTATAAATAATTAAAGATATTGAACAGAGTTATTAAAAGCAGCATTTGTGTATATATAGATATAGATATATAGATATCTTCTTCTGAACCACTATTGTCGCTATACTGATATTGATAGTCCTTTACACTGTTACAGTCACTGCATTTGGAAAGGGCAGTGCAAAAATGAGAATTCTTGAAGCAAGAACATTTCCCACTTGCACACATACCCTTACACCCACATTTGACAAGTTCAATAACTCCTTTGGGTGCACGTATCTCCAGACATTTCACTGGAGAAATTGCTTCTTCGCCATTTATTTCCCACCCATTGCCAATAAGTGGGGGTATTGATGGTCAAGGGTTTATGTAGCCCTTTCCGATGGCGCTAATTAAGTTGGATCGTAGAATATGTGGGTAGCTTCAGTGCTTCACCAAGGCTCGGTGGTAACTTCTCTCCCTCAAAACTTATACTTCTGAAAAGATGCTATCTTAACTCTGGAATCGTTGAAATGTTAGTATCTTTCAAAAAGCCAACTTGGTGAATTTTTCAAATATAGATTTGATAATGGACACACATTAGATTCCGCAAGTTGTTGAAAAGCTGTTGTAATGTCATTATAACACTAAAGATTGATGTACACTTTTATCCACTTCTCTTTTGAAATGCCTTCAAATTTCCTCCTCAGTCTCCATCAGTGTAAGCATATGAACCAAGTAGACCTCTGGTTTTAGAAACACTTATTGCACGACACCTTTCACTAATAGTAATATTTCTGTGTTTGCTGCCTCGACCCGTAACTAAATTAATTTCGTTGTTTACTAGGTGACTTGAAACCAAGTCAATCAGCAATATGAAAATGCGAAAACATATCAATCTCGCAACTATCGTGATGGTTCACTATATAAAGTACATGAAGAGATATAACGGTGTCTGCTTCTTGATGTGTCGGGTCAGTTAAATCTGGATCGAAAACATTCGTGCACATGCCGAAAACAACAACAATTTTCATCTCACTAGCAGCAACAATCTGTAATGATTTATTCCCAAGATTGTGATTTTGTTTCATTGTGTGAAAGAAACGTCATCAATGACATCAACGTTATATTGGTACCATTTGCAACGGTAAATCTAATAGGTTCTGTCAACTTCAACTGTTTCTTACGAGTTTGTTTCTTCAGTGAATCCTTCTCAAAGCATTGGTCAAATATTATTCTCCTCTCAGTGTATCTATTTGTCATTTTCGTAACGGTCTCGGTGAAAACATTTGGAAAGTCTTCACAAGTTTTTTTAAAACTGATTGTACAATAATCCATCTATAATACTACACACTTTCTCTATCGGAGAAATTATCGAGGATTCTAATGATGCAGGTATGGAGAAACATTTACATTTCTCGATTTCAGCAATAAATGAACTTTTATCAGATGGAATATGAAGATATCCATCAGAAGTAAACGATGATCTTGGTATTACAGAGAACTCGTAGTTTCCATCAATTGCATCTTTTAGGTGTGTAGACATTTGAGTTCTGGACTCCATAACAATAAGAAAACGAGCAAGAAGTTGCCTATCTTCTCAAATTTTAACCAATTTATCACCAATCTTAAATGCAGCCTTCTTGTTCGACGTGCAGAATGTTTTTAATTTCATTTTATTCTTTGGATCCCAAATTGACATTTTAGCGGTTTCACGTTCCAATCTATTTCCTGATTCAGAATATTATATTTTACATATTCTGAAACCTTCATAGATGATGCAATATTCATTAGTGTGGTGTTATCTCAGAATGGATTTCCTTCACAATGGTCACGAGTACTCTCTTTGACAACGCCTGCATTGTGAAAAATTCTTAGCGCCATGGAGGTCTGAAGTTGATTCCTGGGCTGTTTAAAAATAAATAAGAACTCAATGTGCGTCTATTTTGATTGTCAATTTGTATTTCTAGACCCGCAAAATATATAATTTGACATACTGGTCAACAGTGTGCCATGAATATTAAGGAAGTCAGTAAATGTTGAAAATCTTGGACGCCATGTTGAAAATCACCTCAGAAATGTGTAAAAAAAATGGCACCTAAGATATTTGGAATCTACAGAATAAAAAAATAAGACGAAACTTGACACAACAACCCAGCTGGAAAACATTTCAAACCCTGCTATTTCTCTATGATTTCATCCTTAATTAATATGTCTCTATTTCCTTCATCCTCTGTTTTTTTGGTTATCATGTATTTTGCTTTCTTTACGTTCACCTATCTCATCGCAAGCTTCTAATAACACAGCGTTATTTTGGTGCTACTTTGTACTTCTATATCATATCCTATTAAATCTCAGCATACTCCCATAGGCAAAAATTGATTTGAGCAATTCATTATTAGTGGACCAATGGGACCACGACAAATTGTCTCTCCGACAAACTGTCTCTCTTCATTTGGTTCGTTGCTGACAAGGTGTCCCACCGACAAAGTGTCTCTACGACAAACTGTCTCTCTTCTCATTCTGTTCATCGGCTACAGTGTCTCTCCGACAAACTGTATCGCATTCCTGAGGAGGAACACTTTGACGGGGTCAAACACGACAAACTGTCTCTCTTCTTATTTGGTCCATCGCCGACAAAGTGTCTCTACAACAAACTGTATCGCATTCCTGAGGAGGGACACTTTGACGGGATCGAACACGACAAACTGTCTCTCTTCCTCAATTTGGTTCATCGAAGATACATTTTGTCGCCGACAAACTGTCTCTCAAAATCAGGTCCACTTTGTCGTAGAGACACTTTGTCGTAGAGACACTTTGTCATCGTCCCGGACCAATACCTACATTATTACTGACTACGGAACTCCTTGCATATAATCTGGGGCCTAAAAACCACCCCCGCGATGCGTGGGTCGCAGATGTCGTGATTCAGCAATAATAAAGAGCGTACCAATTCTTGCTAATATTCAGATCCAATTCTTGTTAATATTCTTAATCATGTTTAAACAATATTTCAACAGCTATTTATTGTAAACCAAACTTCGTAACATGGCGGAATGTGACTATTTGCCCTCAAACCAAAGTTATATACGAAGATTTATAGTTTGTTCCCATGTAAACTGACTTCATCTCGGGCTCTGAAACCGAACTTCCGAAGGAGCTCTAATAAAAGGATTGCTTGTATCCTGTTGTTTCTTTGACTTCTTTCCTTGTCGTCCACACTGCACGGTTTCTCCACGGGAAGACTGGAAGGAAAGCCACACCAGAATAGTCACGAGTTCACTTCATAATGCAGTTTTTTAGGTTGCAATTCATACTAATGCGTTCTTTTTCAGCGTCCAAATCCCACAGTTACCCTGAGAGTGCATAGTAATAACAGTATAGTAGTACTCTTACAAGTTAAACAGAAAAGAAGTTATAAATAATAGTCTCATGCTCCAGAAGTGTATTGACATAGTTTTGAAGTTTCTGTTATAATTTCTTTAAGGCCAAGTATTCATCAATGAAGTACGTAACAAACTATAGTTTATGAAAGTTGTTTTCTGTTTAATTAAATTAAAATCTGAATAATCGACGTAAAATATAAAAGGTGCCAAAATATACTTGGACTCCCTTACATCTTTTCAATTTTGGAATTTTAATTTTATTTGTGACCTTTAGGCATCTACGATAGGACAGGGGAAAGGACTCGAGAAGGTGTTGTCCAGAGCCTATGTTGAAAGTGTCATCCCAGCATTTGCCTGGTGTGACGAAGGAAAACTCTGGAAAAACCTCAGCCAAGATGGTCAGCCTCTGGGATCGAACTCACGACCTCCTGAATGCTATGCCAACGCTCTACCACTGAGCTATAGCCGCTCGGTACATCTTTTAATTGTGCTTTGTATACTCATTACCAAAAATTTAGTTAGCCACAACCTTAGTCATGATTTTCCACTTGTCTGAAAAGTCACTTTGCTAACAGTCTCTGAAATTGACTATGCATCGCTATCCTATCTCTCACTACATTCAGCGCTCCTTGAATGAACTCTAATCATTCTCCTTTTTAGGAGATCAAAATGCCGAAACTTTCTATTTCAACAATACAGGTAATTGGCTATTATGCATGCCGAGGCATCAATTGATGCTTTCTAAATAATAACATAGTTAACGTTTTCCATAGTAGCATTTTTATTTTATTCGACAGCAAATTTTGACATTTAAAGTGACATTTAATATTTTGTTTATTTGTGCCCTTTCCAGGACGCAATTTTCCTCACGGTACAATATAGAGCGTTAGAATATTAAGTATTTGTTATTTATAGCCTAGATTCTGTGTAGCACACATATTTGTAGACATGCAACGTAGCTTTCTAACGATGTACTTATTTAGTGTGTAGAAACATTTTTTCGCTTTTCATTTGCGTTTCTGTTTTTATTGGTTTGCATGATTCCCAGTTGTTACTGTTCCCATCGTCTGAGCACTATCAACTGAATGAAGTATCATCATTACACATGATTGACATGAAATTCAGGAAACAGTGTCAGGAAATGTCCAACTTGGTTTTTGTTAAATGTTATTTTAAAACGACTTTCCCATTCACTTTATAACTAGATTCTGTTCTCTATTCATACTCAGGAGGTGCAATTTTCATGCATTGGTTTTTGTGACTAATCAACTGTAGGGATGCGTCTGATCGAATCGAACATTTATGGTGGTTTGTTAAAACCTGCTGTGATGATTTCTCTGGAATGTTCTTCACATCTTGTCTGGAATGTACGTTCAACGGAAGCGAGTATACTTCCAGCGGCACGTCCAATTGACGAGGGCCAGGAAGAGATGAGCTAACCTAAACAGACAATAGATACATATATGGCTGCTATTTCCACATAGTGTTTTGACATCAGTCTGCAATCTGGAAGGTCAGTCCGACAACAAATAGTTTATCAGAGAGCAGTAACTATAAACCGAAGTTCAGTTAATAGAGCGTTACCTTCACATTCGTAAATGGACTAGTCCCCAGCGGGCTGACCATCCTGACTGTAGTGGCGCCGTAATACATTCAGCTAAATGTACATGGCTAAACTGTATTGTTAAAGTTTACAATAATGGTAACCATTATGCTACTGTAACGATACCCTTATGCTAAGTTGCCTATATCTGGTATTGGTATATAGTTGTGGTTCCTTACTAATTATTTTACATTGCTGGGAAAATCATATATATGGCTGATTGAACAATATCCCTTCATGATCTACAAGTTTGGCAATATATTTGTTGCTGTTCGAATAACACTGTATGGTTGTTGTATGCTCATGCACAGAAAATGAAAGAAGTGTGGTCACTAGAACAATACTGTTACGTGGGACACTGTGTGGTTGAAAGCCATGTCGTTTGTTCGAATATAGAGACATTAGAAAAATGGAGCTAAAGATGACGAAGAACTTGTTATGGCCTCATGTTATATTATGACATGAGTATTATTGTTATAAATGCCAAGAATAAATGTACTGTACAATTTTAAGTAGTATGTAGTTTTGCAATGTTTTGATAATATGTTTAAAGTTGCTCAATAGATGGCGTTACTGTAGCCACTAGTTCTGAAGGCCTGACTACAAGAATAGTAATAATTCTTGAATTTGTAATCAACGATTATTGCTAATGATTTATACATATTGTATTATCCTCGAATGAAATGGAAGATGTTTCACTCATATTTGCTAAAGTTTACACTATCAAGGTGTATAGTGTAATAGTTGTATACTAATGATGAACCCAGGTTTTACTGTCCCCAAGACGAAATCAAACCCTTCAGAGACAATCCATAATTTTCTTCTAAGTGTGACTCCAAATATAAAACACTAATACAAAAGTATTTACCTAGAACTATTATTGTAGACATCATATTTACACGAAAGGGCATCATCATCATCAATATGCAGATGCCAACTTCGCCATGATACTGCAAATACACAGACACTCTTTTCTCCAATGAACAGGCAACAACCTACACCGAAACTATCGTCGTTGTTTTCCGCAGTAATTCGAGGAGTACTGCTGGACTACACAGATGAAAAAGTAGTCGAGGTATATTCAAGCACACGGTGTGTTAGAATCATTGAAATAATGGACATACATACATGATTAGAGTGTTGAAATCTTCTAATGATACAATTGATGATCCTTTAACAAATGGGGCAATTATTTTGGAAAGAAACATGAAGTGAAACCATCGCACACTCCAAGGCCTCTACCAGTAAGGTGCGATAAGTGTTAGGCTTACAATAACCACCAAACTGATAAATGTCCAAATCCCAACTTGCGGCTACTGTGCTGAAACCCATAATACAACTACTTCCTCAAACATAGAGAAGCTCACAAAACTTATACACTTGAAATCATTTCTTGGTATTTCACGAGTCTCTTTATGTTTTAAATTGTTGATACAAGAATGTTGACTACTTCTTTTCATCTAAGTGATTTTCCTGACAGAAACTTGTGCAATAAAACAACTACAAATTTGTCTGAATCGTGTTGTACACGCAAAAATAAATAATAAAATAAAAATTCTTAGTTGTGTCAGGGAATTTAAATAGTGCGCCAACAGTTGAATAGATGGTCTATTTTAATTGATGTTCCTTCTTCTCCCATTACTAGTCTCTTGGTAAATGCGGGATGAAGCCCCTTAGGATTTCGAGGGACACCTCACCTGTTGGAAATAGCGAGAGAATAATGTTTGGATTGGTGGTTTCGAGAAAACAATCACCTCTTGGTGAATGCGAGAGAGTGATCGCCTCTTGACGAAAGACTGCCCGTTGGTGCGGATCGCTTGTTTACCGGAGAGCCACGAGAAGAAACTCACTCGAATTAAAACTATGAATATGGTTAAGGGGTATCAGTGCATATAGAATTATCATCATATTAATTGATATACTGAAGGAAAATAATGTTGGAGACTGCTGAAATGGTTGGGAACTGAGAACGGACAATTAAAGGTGACTGTCAAGAGTATTTATTCTAAATCTTGTTCGAAATTAAACTCAGAGTCATATATAGTATATTGCCAATTCTAGTTGATTTGATTAGATTATTTCCTTCCCTTCCCTAATTCTAACATTTAATTAAATACCTATGATCTACCAAAATAACAACACAATATGGCGTAGTTACAGCTACGCAAACATTTAGCCATAATGGTCCTCACTCAGTTTTGGCAATTGAATTCAATACAATTTAGACGAGTGAGATTGAAGAGAAGTTACGCTTCACGATTGTACATGACAAGCTATTCTGGAAGTAACTCAGTATTTCTACAAGATATAACGGCAAGAATGGCTGAACATAATATAGTGACTCTATACTTTAAAACAAAAGTAATAACACCTTGCACAGTGTACGTACAGTCTGGACATACAATACCATACAACGTTTTTCAATTTATTGACGACCATTATGTTATAATGGCTGACATCATTAGCAGCCAATAATATATATGTACAACTTCATGACCTACCTTCTCCCTCGTGTCCCATCAGTAACCTCGCCTGATATCGTAATTACTTATACCTGCCTGGACGTTCACAATTTATGCGTATTACTTCCATTCGGTAGCGATCATGCACATATACTGCTAGACATAACATCTCCAACTACTACACCGACCACAAATTCAATATTATGACTATAAAAATACTAACTGAACTACATACATATCAGATTGCAGAACCCACAGCAAATTTGCCCCACCAACTACTGATCAAGATTTATCCATTATGACAGACAAAATAATTGTAATAATAACCTCAGCTTCCTCAAAATATATTCCATTCCACAAACGCTATCAACATAAACCTCCTGTGCCACCACAGCATAAACACATTATTTCAACATCTACAAGATCATTCCTAGAATACACACGCACGTGAAACCCGGAAACACAGAAGATGGATTGGACTCAAACATGCAACCAGTTATCTACATTAGGACATCCAACAAAATACTGTCATAAATGTCATCAACTGACCGGAAAATACAGTAAAACCACTTATTCACTGATCTTCAATGACGCAGCATTAGAAACAGACGAAGACAAAGCAAACGCATTCATAACATATTTTCAACACATCTTTAACCAATATCCACATCATACAGAAACGCATCTCACTAGACAAATAGAGACCAAATCGTATCAAATCACCAACGCTGATCAAGACCATTTGCGGCCAAATATCTCTCATGAGCTTGAACGAGATGCATTCTAAACTACTTCCATCACATCGTACGACATAGTCAGTCATTAAACGCAAAAGAATCTCCGCTTCTGGTTTTGATGGACTTACCTATACACTTGTAAAAGTCTCATCTAAAATACTACTAGAACGTTTATGTGAAGTTTTAAACTTCAATGTTCGGCCCGGCTATTATCTAATACAATGGAAGGTATCCAAAGTCTACAAAACCCAACAAATCACCATACAATGTGCCCCATCCTTTCGCCCTACACAGTTATCGTCCTGTCTAAGCAAAATATTTGAGAAAATTCTCGTATCCCAGATATCAGTACACTGCTTACCAACACGTCAAGCCGGCTTCCGAGCATATCTAAACATCTTTCACCAACTCCTACATCTCACATTATAATTTTTCTCATCGTTCCTGCTTGCTACTGTTTGACTTGGGAAAAGCCGAGTTTGGCACGCCGGATTAATCAACATATTACACCAATTCCAATTACCTATTAGCTACATTTCCCTTATGCACTCCTTTATCTCAGGTCGCATTGCATATATAAATACTACTTTATTGTTTCTGATTTTCTTAACACTGGGGTACCACAAGAATCCGTATTTTCTCCTCTTTTGTAGATTATGTACGTTGCCGATATGCCCCAATTACCAGAAAATATCAAACTATTTCAGTGTACAGATGACATGGCTTTTCTAGCACTAGGAAGATATATTCGATACATAAACCGGGCTCTTCAATCAACAGTCAACTCATTTATGAATTGGTGTCGGAAGTGAAAACTACAAGTTAACGTTAAAAAAACACAAGCTCGTGCTTCAGCACAAGCGATCTAAGGTGCTTCGAAATCTCAACCTGCTTAATATCACAGATGCCGAGTATCGACTAAGAACACTGACCCACGGCACATTTTTTGGGAGTTACATTGGACAGTAAACTGAAATGGAATTTCCAGTTAGAAAAACTAAAATCACAAACTACAGAAGACTAAATCTACTTAAAAACTGGTAGGTAGGTACCTCTTGGGGATTACAGGCTGAGACGGTTTTAAAAACGTTTATATTACTTATGAGACCTTGCTTAACTCACGGACACGTAGCCAGGCTATTTCCACCAGAATCATTCTTTAACAGATTAGAAATAACCGGGTGTCACGCATTCCGATGGACTTACAGTATCCGCTTACCATCACCCACAGCAGCACCATATGAACGCATCCCTTTTCCGACGATTTACGACATATTAAAACATTGCGCACTAAATAATATCATCAAAGCCATCGAGTCTCGAAATCTCATTCTATTAGACACAATATAGCTTGATAGCATAGTTGATTCTATCCTTATGTTCAGCTACACTCCTCTCCAGCACTTAGTGAACATGTACTCGCATACTATAGATCCAAACGAGCCCATTAGACTCGATTAAGAAGTATATAATCCACAAAAATTCCCCACGTCATCTATATATATACCCATCTTTGCACTTGTAACCCTACTGTATCTAATACTAACCTCAATTATGCACATTGTTCATCAGCATCCATAACACAGAATAACCTTAACAAAATTATTTAAATACATTTTACGTAAATAGGTATGAAAATAAAACCCATAGACCATTAATATACTTACTACCATATTTTCATATAATCTATTTACCCGAAGAAAGGGCATAGCCCTTTGACCGGAAAACAACGAAAATAATCACCGGGCAAGAAATTTTGATGTTCTATTAAAGCGATGTTATATTGAAATAGATTCCACAGAGTTCGAAGGCCATTCAGTAATTCATATGGTCACAACAGCAATAATATATCTTACCTTCAGCAATACGACACAATGTATAGTTACCAACAATACTGTATGGTATCCTAGGTCAATTTCTAATAATAATAATAATAATAATAATA
>JAGDQP010065789.1:5000-11372 GCA_022664845.1 Lepisma saccharinum | reverse complement strand
AAATCAGGCTTCATTAGAAGCAAATCGCTCAGGAAATGCTATGTAGCTGTATTTGTTTGTCTGGCTACAAAGGCTATTCATCTGGAAGCTGTCAGTGATCTTGCTACCGAATCATTTATTGCAGCAATAAAAAGATTCATTTCAAGAAGAGGCAAATGTGTAAACATTTACAGTGATAATGGCACAGCATTTGTGGCGCGAATAATGCTATTAAGGATATTTACAAGATGTTACGGGAGGCCACATTTCGCATGAAGGTGGATGAGTTCACCTCCTCGGAAGGAATACAATGGCATTTCATCCCAGCGCAGTCTCCACACTTCGGAGGATTGTGGGAAGCGGCAGTGAAATCTATGAAATATCATCTCTTCAGAACAACAAGGGGCGCGACCTTGACATTTGAAGAACTCTGTACGCTCTTAACGCAGATTGAGGCGTGTCTCAACTCCCGGCCTATCACAAAATTCAGCGATGACCCAAATGTTACAAACATTTTAAGCCCTGGTCATTTCCTCATAGCCGACCCCTCACCTCTATCCCTGAGCCAGATTTAACTGACCTCCCCAACAACAGGCTAGACCACTGGCAGCGCATACAAAAATTTTCTCAAATCATTTGGTATCGTTGGTCCAAAAAATATTCAAATGGACTCCGGCAACGAAAGAAGTGGCAATTTCGAAAGAACAATATAACCCCAGGTACTGTTATGTTGTTGAAGGAAATAAACCTTCCTCCATTGTCATGGCGTTTAGGTGTTATTGAAGAAGTGCATCCGGGGAAGGACTCGCTTGTGAGAGTTGTTACTGTACAAACTGCAAGCGGCGTCTACAAACGTGCAGTGACTAAACTGGTTCCATTACCTGCCCCAGACTCTTCCCATTAGTGACAATTATTGGTGCAAGTGTTTTATTGTTTTGTTGGTCGCTTAATCCGACCAAGAGAGGGGAGTATGTTGGGAGTTTTCTTCCAAAACAGTGTTGTTTTTTCTTTGCCCACAGATGGCATTAAAATTCTATTTCTCAAGTAGTAGGAGATTTTGGTCTTTCACGGGGAGGGAGAAAGGAAAAAAAGAAGTCTTCCGAATGTAGAGCGAGAAGGGTCTGTGAGGTTCAGCAGTGAGTGACCAGAGGGACAGTGCGCGGGTGTTAGTTGTGTAATAACAATACAATGTACACATAAACAATGTAAGCAATCATCCTTCTTATCATATCACGAACATCATTATAGCGATCACACATTGACTCGAGTGCTACTAATACAGTTCAATATAAGATTCAATCGGGAGAAAGACAGTGTTATTTTGTATAATCAGTGTTCTTACGAACAAGCAACAAAACTAACAATTATATTTAAACGACCAATAGCAAATTTCATTATCACACATCATTCTTAACAAGTGTTATTCCATATATCTTTCTTTATTATGTAATATTTAATTCTGTCATTAAATCGCATTAATCAAACAATCGTGTATCCGTGGATGCGAATCCCCTGATCTACAGTCTATTAAAATTTAATAGTGGTCCTCCGATATCTTTGCAATCAAACACACACCAACAGTTTTTGAGAAACTATTAAACGATGTCCGGCAGAGAAATAAAGAATGAAAGAAAGACATTCAAGAAAACTTATATAGACCAATGAATCACTTTTATATGTACAAGATTCACAGTTCATTTATAATTCTACTGGTAATTTAACGCTGATGTATGGTTTAACTTATTAAAGTGTAAAACTATTCAGAACAAATATTAAACGACTGATTACGTATGAGATATTTTCATATACCTAATTCAATATATACACAATTTGTCAGTCAATAAGGATACGAATACTATTTGCTCTTAATAGTTATAACACCCTTATTGACTTTGTCCGTTAGTCTTCTCTGGCATTGAGTCCTTCAACTCTGAGCTTCTTGATATTTCACAAAATACCAACCTATATGCCTCACAATAATGTTCAATGGCAATTTATCACAAATTTGTTTTAATTCTTAATTAAATAAATATTATTTATGTACAGATGTAGTATCAAGAAATATGGAATTAATATTTTTATTTTTGGCGAAGGTTCTTTTGATTTAAATTTTATAACATCCCAATAAATGCACAAGGTGTATGTGTTGAAAATAGAGTCTCTCTTCAAGTTTATCTCCAGAAACTCAAAATACAAAAAAAAAAAAAAGTATTATCTAACAAAGAATGATACATTTTCTCTGCTTAGAGATAATACTTTGATCAATTTTACTCGTAATGGGCTATTGTAGTTACTATTGACTTCGGACGTGTAAGTTATATGAGTGCAAAGGTTCTTAAAATTCACAAATATTCATAGCCTAGCTGGTACTAGAATTCGGAAGCTCGTGCACCGCAGACAACGCCCTTATTCCGTGTGATTATCAAGGTCAGCCTGGAAGTAGAGCTATTGGTTATATAGTGTTCAATAGAAAAGGAAGGAATGTTAATGCAATTATGTTAATATGAATGTTATAGTGGAATCTCTATTAAAACAATAAACATTCTAAATAATATTACAGATAAAGACTACAGGAAAACAACATGCTTTGCCCATTTTATTTAGTTTACAGTAGAATATTTTGAAAGTCGAGAATTAGCACTGCGTATACCTGAATATGTAGCAGACGGACTACGCATGTGATCTTCATACATAATAGTTTGTTACAAAGGCACATGTAAAAGAGCTAACTGATGGCACTCTAATCTCAATTTCTTCAAACATGGATGAAGCGCGTTCGTTTCCTGTGGTATTCAAATATTTATGCAGATAGTTTTATAACAAAATAGTATTATTTGTGTTTTATAACAAAGTATGTGTTTATATAAACTTAAGCTATTCCCACATACTTGAATTCGTTTTTCTCTTTTGACCACTCTTTGGCTTTATTAGTATTTCATCAGAAAAGTCTTTTGAATCAACTAACAAACAACGTGGCACTAAGGGTGTGCCTGATGAAGCCAAGTTGTTTGTTAGTTGGTGAAACGGTTACACGTTTTTAGTTTTGTAATAAAACGTGTTTGCTTTGCTCAATTACTATTTTATTTCTAGTTTTAGTTTAAGCAATGTATTCCCACATAGCAAAATGACGTCCCAGGGACATCTGACGGATCTCCTGGCAGGATATCGGGACGTCCGTAAGACGTCCTGTTTAAGTCCCGTTTACATCCATAGGACGTATAGTTATAATTAATCCTTCGTATAAGTATACGAAGGCATATCCTTCGTATAGCTATAATTAATTAAATAATAATAATAGTAAGGTCGATGTAATTTATAGAAATTCCAGGTAGGTAGTCCCGCACGGCTTTCCGGGGGACATTCAGGGGACCTCCATGCGGGATGAACTGTTTGTATTGCCCACAGAGTTATCCCACGGACGTCCTTAGGACATCGCTATGGGAGCTTGAGAAATCTGACGTTAATGGGATCTAAATGGGACGTCCCAGGGATGTACTCTGCTATGTGGGTTAACAACAGGACTATGGTAACATGGGCATAAAGCCTGAACCCATAACAACGGTAAACAAACTTCCAAATTTTATGGACGCACTTAAGTTATCCAGACGATTCGCCAATTGAAACAATAAAAATGCAATTCACACTTTTGTACAACGTAAGTCAAGTCAACTTCAGAATCAACATTCACAGAATTACTAGGTATATACACAGCTGCTACCTATCGAGAATATCTTAACTTAATTCAGACATCGCCATCATCAATCGTAACATTACACTAGGAAGTTTGTTAAAAAGAATCAAGTCAATGAGTTAGTGCGTTTTAACACGGTACCATATATCAGACTGTATTGAATTAGTATGATAGAAAGGTTAGTTCCTTTTAACATTGTTTGAAGGTTAGCTTGCTCTCTTGCATAAATTTAAGGAGAAAAGGGAAAATGAGTTATTTTGACTTAGTCCCTTTCAACATTGGAGGATTCAATTACTCCTTGTTTCGCTAACATTGTCAAGTGATGATGTAATGTTGTGTTCTATTTACCATTTTGATCTGGTCCCTCAGTATTTTCACAAGTACTATATTTAATGAAAACTAACCGGGTTACTCCTTTCTAATTTCTGTTCTTTTTGTGATGGCTTAAAAGCGAAGTCTAATTTTTTTTTTTTAAATTAAGTAAATTTAAAACCGTATTCTGGTTGTCACTTTGTATTACCGATACTTATTGTGATAGAATTTCCTGTGTACTTGGATGATGAAGGTTGCGAATATGTAAAACTTCGTAGTAAATAACAAGTGGGTACTGATAGCAGACATTTTAATTTCAATGTTGCATTAAATGGATGAGAGATAGTGAGCATCCATCAGATGAATACAATATCGCCTAACAGAAGCTATGGGCGGACATATGTTCATATTCAGTCTTCAATTATAGCAATTTCGCTGAAAAATTTACGTTTCTTTCTGGAGTTTCCAGCAAAATACCAGTTCTTACTTATATTGAAATAATTTTATAGAATGTATGAAAATCGAATCAATACGTGTTATTAAATATTGCAAACGATATGTTTCTTATTGGACAGAGATATATATATGTAGAGATGAACACTGTATAAAGCATAATAAAGAAGATAGAGTAAGTCTTTATAAAGTAAGAAACAGAAAAATAAGTCACACAAACTAAGTATGTAATAAAATGTAGATAAAATGAAAACAAAAAAGGAAAGAAATAATTCCATAAATATTGTTCCAATTGCATACACATCAAAAAGAGATATGAAAACGAACAAGAGGAGTCAAACATATCACTATTGATTACTTAGTTAATCTTTGTGCACGTGTGTTATCTGCCATTTTTCTTGCTCGTGGAAGACCTTGTATAGGTCGAAATATAGCAGTTTCATCTGCTTTCATGCGTACATACAACTAGTACAATGTTTATGTAAATACCCACTTATTTGAGTCACCGTAGTTCAGACCGTAGCTCATCTGACTACGAATCGGGCGGCAAGGGTTTATATCCAGGACAAAACGCTGGAGACTTTCCTTCAGTGCTCGCACGCCACGCGTTCTGAGCTGCATCCAGTCTCCTATCAAATTGAGTACCAGAGTGACCTTGGTACAACTGACAAACTGGAAGGTAAAAGCGGTCGAGCATTGGACTGACCACTCTACCTCACCTCATGCAGTAGGTTGGGAATATATGGAGCGCTACCTCCGCATCTCCCAGTGGACAACTTTACCTTTTTACCTTAACTTGTTCCTCCAACTTTTTCTTAGTGATCGACTTAACGTATGTTCTTTATTGGAAAAACAAGAGCGAATTTGATTATAAAATTAATTCATTGTAAGTGTTTCCCCGGTCCCCTCCTTTTTTTTTTTTTTCAGAAAACACTTTTAAGTTAAATCTTTTTTCTTCCAGAAATGCTTTTGACCGAAAGTTTTGGAGGATTTAGTCTGCAAGGAGGTTCTATCTTCGTAGCGATATGGTCTATTGTAAGTACAGAGAAAATGTACATTGTTACTCAAAGGAACACCTTTAGCATTCGAAAAACAATATTAACATAATTTTAATTAAACTTAAATTTTCAGTTACAATAATGTTTTGTGTGTATTTTATCTTTAAAGAGATTTTTCATTACACGTACAAAAGGTAAATAATTCCGATTATACTTTTCCACTGAAGTGTATATTATGAATTTGTTTTGCCAAATGGAAAACAAGAAGTTCTACGTTAAAAAAAAAAAAGGGTAAATTCGTTTTCCTGTAAACTATTCAAAATATGGAACTTCATCTCTGGCCTTCTTATAAAAAATTTTTGACACTTTTGGAATAAAGTTAGGACTTAAAACTAAATTTATATTTCATTTTTTATAGTTGAATCTATTGTTATTAAGCTTTCACCGATCTTTTGCTTTTTGATCTTAATAATTTTATTCAATATACATTATTAGAAATTTCGTTTTGTTTATGTTCAAAGTTGTGCATAATTACGAATCAATAAACTTCCAAAATTTTTGGTTGAAAAAAGTCTCTTAAACATTTTGTCCAGTACTAAGAGAGGAAACTCAAAAAGGAAACTTGGGATCAAAAGATAAAATTTACTTCTTACATTTTTAAGATTGTTTTTTTTTTTTTTGTTTTTTTTTCAGTACCTGAAATTCAATTTAGTCAGTCGTAGAAGTACTTGAAAATTAGTGGAGATATGGTTTCTCATCAACTGTCTGGAAAGTTTAAACTTTAAAGAGTGGTCGTGACGGGCGTTAGCCATAGTGCTGTTACCGCCCATAAATTCATTTTACCTTTCAAAGAGTGGTTTGTTTACTTTGTGTTTTATTCCCATGACCACTCACATTTTAAATTCCTTTCACACAATGTTACATAACTCCTGCATTTAT
>JAGDQP010065788.1:0-11372 GCA_022664845.1 Lepisma saccharinum | reverse complement strand
ATGTCCTGATTTCCGAAGTTGTACTTGTGAGCAATTCAAAAGAGTCCCTTCCATGGAAAGAGATTTCCTGTGTGATGAGGGAACTATCAGAAGAATGTTCATTGGATGCTTGGATACGAAAACGACGAAGCGAATACTAAGGAAAGCAGAGAGAAAGGAGAACAGAGAAAAAGCAAGGAAAAGAAAGTTGAAACAAACTTTAGAAGTGCAAGAAGATAGTGAAAGTAACGGAAACATTGAATTTTTTGTGACTTCTTCAGGTAATTATGATAATGGAGTTTATTTCTAGACGAAAAAAAAACAACGAGAATCGCCCCACAAACTCAAGCCGACCCCTCCGACCGCTATGCTAACCCTATCGAATTTTTCAATAGCTTGTGATCGAACTGGAACGTCAGACAGAAATGCTTCCCAGCTCGCGACGGCGATCTTCAGAGATGTGGGAATCGTAACAGAAGATGTTTATTCCAAGGTCGTAGATAGGAACAAAGTAAGACAAGAGAGGAATAAAAGCAGAGAGCACTTACAAAAACAATGTGCAAATGAAGAGACGGTCCTGCGAGCAGTCTACTTTGTTGGAAGGCGCGACAACACGATCAGTCAAGAAATGAAGGAGGAAAGTTCCATCGAGTTATTGTTAAAGAAGAACACGTGTCTGTAATGCAGAAACCTGGCTCTCTGTATATCGTACATTTCACGCCATCGACAGGGGCCAGCACTTCCATTGTTGAAGGACTATTACAATTGTTAGATAAACAGATATTTTCAGCAGAGCATATTCTGGATGTAGGTTACGACCGAACTGTGGTGAATACTGGATATACCGGTGGAGTTATCCGACAGCTTGAAACAAACCGGCGAAGACCGTTACAGTGGGCAGTCTGTCTACTTCATGCAAATGACTTACCACTTCGTCATCTCCTTCAATATTTGGACGGTCCTACGACCGGACCCTACACGTTTTCTTGGCCTATAGGAACTCAACTCCAGAAGTGCGAGACACTGCCAGTGACTCTCTACGAAACTATTGACACAGTTCTGCCGTCAGTGGACCATAAAGATCTCAGCTCTGACCAACAACACCTCTACGAAATATGACAAGCAATTGCAAGACGACAATGCACTACATCCTTGGCAAGCAAGAACCCTTGAAAACTCTCGCAGTCGAGATGGTTAACTACTGCCAACAGAATTCTTCGACAATACATAGGTACAGCGTATCCTTCAGAGACTCTGAAGACGCTTGCTACATTTGCCTTAAAGGTGTATGCTCAAACTTGGTTCGATATTAATTTCAAACCGCATTTTGAGGAGGGGCCGAAGCATCTCTGGAGTCTATTCGCTTGGTCTCGTATCTTAGCGAAGAATTAAAGAAGATAGTAGACCCGGTTATTCAAAGAAGGTTTTTTTTCTTTTTGGTCATCCTAAAACATTATTGTTTCCATGGTTAAAGACGAGACATATTCGGTAATTTACGTTGAGGAGAATTCTAAAGGCCAGGGCAGAAGGAAAGAAGGAGCATATTCGCAAGTTCAAGGTTCCTCCAATGAAGCCTAGCGCTTAATCAACTGGAACGAGTGCGATGTTACCGAGCAACCTATAACAAGAAACATACCAAGCAGTGAGATCAATAGGATGTTGGAAGGGGAAATTCCTCTCGAGGTTGATCAACTGGATATTATCAATATTCCTTGCCACACACAGTCTGTAGAAAGGATTGTCAAGCTTGTCACTGAAGCGTCCAGTGCTGTTTGTGAGCCTGACAACAGAGACGGATTCATCAGAGCGAGGCTGGAGAGCAGAAACAGACTACCGAAAGTGGAGACAAAACAGGACTTCTTCAAATCGTAGAAAGCAACATTCCCAGATTGTAGGTAGGGTGGTTGGGTTGGGTATGGGTGGAACTAGAATGCTGCCACCTCCTCGTGGTTAGTTCTGGGTTATGGAAGGATGTGTAAAGGATTAGTGCACTTGCAGAAATGCAGAGTACAATTATACTTTACCGCCTGCAGTAAGCGAAGAGCTGCTAAACAAATATAATTTGTATGTGCATTCTGAACAATACACGGGTACTGCCAAGTATGAATTTTTAACAGAAAATCTGGTTTCCCGCCAAAACCTTCTGAAAAACGAGACATAGTCACAATGAGTTCTAAACATTTTAATGTCAGTATCATGACGAATCTAACGATGTAAGAAACATTAACATATCCTCAAAAATAAGTGAGATAAATTCAAAAAAATGCAAAAAAAACCGGCTAAATTTGAATAATTTGAAGGAAGCGCCAAATTGTTCCCTGGCGGGAGATCACAACACTAACGAAATGGACTGAAAATTTGCACAATTGTTCCTAAGATCATTTGGCAACTTTCCCGCACTAGCTCCATATAGATTTCGAAAATAAGTGAAAAAGTTAATTTTTTGCTCCCCCCTGCTATTACACTACATATTCCTAGTAATAATTGTACTGGAAGAGACTTTCTTGTCAGTGGAAGTTTACATTCATCAATGCATTTACGCGAAATGCTGTTATCACGCATGATATAAGAGCTCATCATTATAAGTTGCATTTTATTAATTGCAAAGCTCTTGAAGTCAATTTTCGTATCGAATTGAAGAAAAAGCATTGTTGCTTTTTTTTAAAAAAAATGTTGTTGTTCGCTGATAAAGGCTGCGGAGTCGAGAACAACGGGACAGACAATAGGTGTAACGTCAGCAGTGCTATTGTTGTCTTGAAGAGAAAAACAAGTACGCATTGTTTGAGCGACTATATTTAGGCTTATCAGGACTTTCGAAAAGAAAGTGTTTAAAGGAGGTAGAAAAGAAAGTGGTGTTGTCTAGAACTAGTGTAGCCAACTGGAAGCGAAGTTACTATTTTTGTTTTTACTTTTCAATATAGAACTAAGTGAGTGATTTTTTCCATATGAAGCGAGTAGAAAGAACTGTTATTTGAGCAATATTTTTCAATCATTTTAGAGGTGTGACCGTCAAGTTTTCCATCGTGTTTTAAGGTACATTTACGATAACAAAAAACTTAAGACTTATAGACCTGAATATCCACAAGCTTCCTAAGTGAATACTATTTGATTCTTGGGAAACGAATAGCAGCAAAATAAATAATATAATTTAATCAACATGCACTGATTAGTGAGTGACGTACGTTTTTGCGTAAGTAAGACAAGAAAACTAAGTATTTCGCCGGTGTTATAAATGGGTTTATCCTTGAATGAGAGGCAGCAATGGTGAAAGCGTACTTACTTTATAAACAATCCGAACGCTATCGCAATCAACGTGTATTTTAAATTTAAAGAAAAGTTGAACCAACTCTTGTGTATAGTGAGACTATTCACTGCAGGACGCTGCAGGTTCCTGAAAAGAACATTAATACTTACCGATTTGAGTATTGCAAGAAGATCATAGATAAAAGGCTAAGGCGAGGCGAATATCGCTTACCTGATCACGAACCCATTGATTTCCGAGGTAGGTGCATCAAAATAGAAAGTTAATCAACTGAATTAAAAGTACATCAATACTGGAGGAAAGGAATTTAACTATACTAAAGTACCGTCATAGACTAGTAAAGAGCTGTGGACCTATTTCGTGTGAATTTATTTATACGTTGTGGTGAAAATTAAACGAACTATATCGAGTAGTGCAAAACATATTTGTTTAATTTCGCGAGTGAATACTACGTCTTATGTTCAGATACTAATATATGCCTCGAAAGTGGAAAAAGTGTTCGAGTCAAATAATTCTGTCATTTGTTATGACTCAGTATGTTAAGTTACTCTGTCCTTTTTAATGATTGGATATAGATGTTTGGATTATGACATACTGAAAACATATTTAAGTATATGTAGTACTGTATATTTTATTCATACTATGGTAACAATATCTATTATTCCGAGTATATTTGTTTTTGGAGGCGATTACGAGTAACGAAAATTATTCTTTCGGGATAATTTGTGAATTTGTACTCTTTGATCAATTTCTATAATTCTCTGCTCTTTCTCGAACTCTACGCAGTATTTTTTTTATTACACATTTCTCAAGCTATTAAACTATTCTTATCACCGTGATTCGTGTGGACGCATTTTCTGTTAATTCGGAATAGTACTTCGTCTATATTTCGAAACCTTTTTAAGAAAATTTAATACAATTAATAAGCATATGATCGTGCCGGCTTGGTTATAATTGTAACAAGGTTTCGAATTGATGTGATCTGCGGCCACAGAAGAACTGAGAAGACAATAAGGTTTGTAGTTTAGGTGTAAGTTTATTGAATGTAGGTAATACATTGGTATATCTATCAGTAAACTAAAATAGTAAATAATATGCTGTGCTCAGGAGGTAATTAATGTGTAAAACGAGGCAAAAAGTATTGAGTAAAATAATTATTGAGCAATTTGAGGTATTTAATATCAAGTTTAAAATGTCACCATGAAAATAAAATTTTATAGAAAGTGAGATAAGATCATTCGAAATTTGAAATAAGAGTATATGTGAATAAAGTGTCTGATAATTCTAACTTATTTGCTAGGAGCGAATACAACACGAATAGGAATAACCAAATTGAACTATTTTCTAAGACTTTATTCTGAAAAGTTGAGAAGTTGCTTGAAAAATAAATTTATTGTTTGGTTAAATAAGAAAGTTATTAATATCATATATATGTAAATCTATGAAAGCTACTAAAATAAGTATATTGAAACAAGTGACAACATATCAGTACTAATATATCAAGTTTATTATTTCTTATTTTATATAGTAATTATAATTAAAGTAATTCGAATCTAATAGAAATAAAATTTAAAGAAAGTTTATGATTCGTTCACTACGATTTTAGATTATTGCTTGGAATTAGGATTCTAGTGATCATATCGGTAATATACTCGATCATATGACATTGGTGATAATGCATAAGAATCGATTAAATTACACTGACTTGAGTTCTATGGTAACAAGGTGTACGAAATATAAAAATACATAGTATTTCTCAGCTAACATCATTTCTACACTCTATATCTCTGTGATATATGTTATATCGTCATAGCTTATTTAGTTATATTCCAGACACAAACCGTTATAATCTAGTAGTGAAGCCTAAGCTTCATCATTTCAATTGCCATGACATTCCACCTTGTTTAGTATAGTGTTGGTGTGCATGGCCATATTACCCCACGCCGGTGTTCGTTTTAACCCGATGGCGGGATACTATGCCCATTTCGTTCTTACTTTACGAACATGAGTGTACCTCCTACAGTATATAATACTATGTGATCTAGTGTAAAGGGAGTAATTCTGAAAGGTGAATCTCGCATTTGACATGCTCTTTATTCCTGTAAATTTTCATTCATAGTCATAAATAAGAAAGATATAAAATAGTGTACATTTCATCTCCGATTACTCTATATAAAAGGTATTCAGCCTTCGAAATTTTACAACTCATCCAGTCTTGTCTATAAAAAGTAACCGTATAGGGAATGCTTTGAATTCATTTATGGCTTTTAAAGGTCTTTGGCCCAGGCTGAGGAAGGCTAGGAAAGAGGAAGGAGAAGGTAGTGGCCAGGTTTATACTTAAGGTGTCATCCCGATATTTTTGTGCTGAAGCCGGGGTAGACTTTTAAAACTCAGTCTGTATGAGCGGCTGTGAGGATTGAATCCTCGTGCTTACCCATTGCCGATCCGCAGTGCACGATGTTCCCGCCACCTGGACCACGAGACTAACGAAACGTCATGCAGGGCAAGTGTGTAAAACATAAACTTAAGATTTTACCAGAGCTTAATACCCTTTGCACTTCCATTTCCAGGGTTGCTTTTCTAACGGCTTGCACTTCGGTTGCTCGTTTAATCCAAAACGATGTCTGAAAACTGTATCCTGAGTCTCTATTCTTGACAAAACTCCATAAATTTATCATTTGTGTTTCCTAATAGCTTAGATGTCTTATTGCATTTGTGACTCATCTGGTCAAGAAGTAAACTTGGTTCAGTCGGGGATAACCACACTGTATTATAAGTTTCTACGAGAGTTCCGTCACTTGGTGCTACTTTCATTTATTCCGAATTTAATATACTCATCGATCGCTGATTGGTCGTCACAGATCACGTGACCTAAAGCGATCGTAGCTCATTGGTCGGTGGAGATCATGTGGTTTTCTCGAACGTTGGTTGATCAACGCAACATCCGGTGGTCTCTTCCGCGCGAATTTTGAATGTTTGCTCCCTTCTTCAGGGTACGGGGTGTTTTATTCTAACTATTATGCATAAAGTTTAGCTTTCATATCTAACCCCAAACCTTTGGTGTCTTATACGACCTATTTGAGCCTGGTATGCTATTTATCGATCTAACAGGTCATTTTCTTTGAACATAAGTAAAGTGATTTAACCTAATACAGTATGGACTCTTTTATATAACGCATGACTATTGTAGTACTGATGTATTATTTATTATTATTCCTAATATTGAATACAACTTACTTCCAACTGTCGCCGTATACGACTTAGTTTAACCTAATGTATGTAATACTGTATACGTTATGAAAACTAAAATAACTATATGACGAGATACTTTACTGAGTTTATTATCACACAGGTTTACGGAGATACCTAATCTCTCGCCAGTAACCATCACACATATTTTCTGAATACCTTGAATTTTTCGCCAGTGACCTTCACTCACATACTCAATAAACTAATGTGTTCTTAATATTTTCATAAAAAAATAATAGTAATATTATTAATATTTCATCATTACAAAATTTGAATAAAATTTACCGCAATGATTTTCGTGATGGCCAACGGGTTAAATATAAAAACCAGTAATGTCCAGAAAATTTATATAAACCCCATTCAACATATGTATTTCTCCACGTATGAAATGCATAATAACATTATAAAAACTACATTGTTATGAAATCAGAACTATGTATTGTTCAATCCCTGGTTTATGTTTAGGTTCTATATTTGTTATACTACCTTAATTGATTGAAGAAATAAAAAAGCGGTTGTTGATTTGAACTATATATACATATTCTGTGACCTTCTAATACGGGATTTCGCTGTAAAACTAAATAACTAACTCTATGGCTTATGGAAATAACAAGTTTATCATCGCAGTAACAAACATTCGCCATTGGATTCTATCCTGGACAACATTAAGGCAGTTTTCATCACGAACACCTACTTCTCGAAGATCACTTCTAATATTGTTTTGCTAAAGACATCTAGGTCTTCCCAATTACGTCCTTCTATTCGATCTTCCAACCAGGGTAGTGTATAATAATCGTTTTCCCCATCCGAGCTACATGGCCTACCCACCTTAGTCGTCTCGATTTCATTATTTTTACATTTGGTGGATCGTAAGTCCGTGAAGTTCTTCATTATGCATTTTCCCCAATCTCCAGTCACCTCGTCCCATTTTTACCCGTTTATCTTTCTGAGAACCTTATCTTCAAACACATGCAATCTGCTATGGTCGTAGTCCATCTTTCGCCACTGTAAAGCACTAACGACAGAATAACCGTACTGTATATTTTCACTTTCAATTTCCTTTATACTTATTGTGAGGTTAGGAGTTTTTGGACAAAAAAGACCTGCGTTGTCGGATACTAAGCGACTTTTTTTTTCTTCCATGACATTTTTGTTTGTTATGTATGTCCCGATTATTTAAATTTGTTTATTTTCTCTATGAACTCATCAATAATGTTTATGTTTTTATTTACGTTATGCCCTGTTTTTCACCTTATGATGTATTTTGTTTTCCATATGTTTACCCGTAGACCTATCTCATCGCAAGCTTCTACCAAGACATCGGTGTTGCTTTGTGGTGCATCTATAGTGTCCACCTATTAAATCCACATCATTCACGTGTACGAACAGATTCAAACCATTCAATGATAGTCCATTTAAACCGTTAATTTGTAAATCGCGTATTCAAAATCAAAGTTAATCTGTTTAATTTTTAAATCGCATATTCCAAAGAAAGTTAATCTGTAGTTGTGGTAAGGCATCGCCTTGTTCCAGTCCGTTGCGAATCTTCAATCCGACATACTATTAAGTTTAGCACTCTTCTTATTGTGTTCCTGATACACGTCTTGACTAGTCGAAAAAGTTTCTTCGGAATTCCAAATCGTATCAGGTAACTGTACAATTTTCCCTTTCGATAAAATCATAAGCTTTCTTAATTTCAATGAATAGTTGGTAAGCAGTCCTATTATACCCATTTTTCTATAAGATTTGTCCTGAGGAGAAAATCTCGTCCGATGTGGATCTATTTCTTCTAAATCCACATTGGTGATCTCCAATTATTTTATCTACGTATGCACGTAGGCGTATTAACAGAATATTTTTAATACTTAGTAATTGTTCGGAAGTAACGAGATCCCGCGGTTATTATTACAGTCGGAATAACCCCTTTTTTGTAAACCGGAACTATTATCAAGGATTTAAATTTATTTTGGAGGCTCCCTCTTCCTCTATATAGCTCTTATCAATTTATGCTCCTTCTTCATTAGTGTTGTTCATTCCACTTTAATTAGTTCGGCTGGAATATTGTCTATTCCTGGTCATTTGATTTTGAATTTTCAATTTTACTATAATGCTTCATAAATTTGGATTGTATTTGTAACATTTTTAATCTAAATATATTTATGTTTTAAAATCTATTTCCTAGTCGGGAGAAAAACTCTGTAGATGATTGTGGCAACTAAGGAAGATGGAGGCTGTTTAAACTGAGTTTCAAGACGAACATTTCTTTATGTTGTGGAGATGAACAAGATGGCTCATTTGCACTTGAGTTGAATGCTAAATCACAAATTAGATGAGTTTAACCATTAGGGCATTCAGATTGAAAGATACCGTTTTTGATTAGTGATTTTTTTCTGATTTTACAATTTTCAATTTGAAGTTTTGCTTTGTAAGGTTTGAGTAGGATTCAAAAGGGCATGAGTGTCTCAAAATATTATGATAGTCCGTGTATGAGTATGTGCTCAGATATTATTTTACTTTCTTTGTGTGCATTGAGGAGGAATGATTCCGAAAAATAGCTTTTCGAGTTGTAGAATATTATTTTCTTGTAAGTGTGGTTATCCTTGGCAGTGATGCTTTTCAGTAATAGCATAATGATGGTATATATATGTTTTTTATTGATTTGGAGAGTGCTGAGTGAAGTTGTGATTGCAAGAGATTGAGCTTGGTGTGTTCCTGGGTGGATTTTTTAAAATAGATTTGATGCTTGATCTTGTATCCGTATCCCTTTGGGGCTTTCTTGTAATAATTTAGATAAGTTACATAAGTTACTTAAGACTTGCTTGGATAGGCACATCGTTCCAATAAAGTAATTTTTAAAGAAGTTTTTGTGACGAATCCCTATGTGACAAATAAAGGTGTTTTTCTAGTTAAATCATTGTTTTCAGAGCTAACGAACTGAAATGTTCTGTGATAGTAAACCTAATGATGTAGATTGAAATAATGTAAGGCTATTTATTTTGAAAATTTCATTTTGAAGAAATAAACTTCAACTTTGTGTATTTTGATTTAAATCTTAGTTTTTGTCCTAAAGTCACTGCTTGGGAATTAATTTGAATCTGATTATGATGTTTTCATTCTGGATTGATATCTGGAAATTTTCACGTTTATTACCTTAACAATTAATACAATTTGAGTTGTATTTTTAGTCGGAAGATTAAAAATATTGAATCATGTTACGTAAGAGAGAATTTGTTGATTTGAAATGTAACTCGTAATCAGAAAGTTGTTTTATGATTTTTTTTAATGGACTGCTGCTGATGTATTTAACGAAATATTATTTAATTTAATGCTGAATGTTTAATATATAATTTAGAGATCGGATTTTGGTTTATTCTGGTACTACTTCTATTACTACTACTGCTACTACTGTAGAATTAGTATTTCCTGTATAATTAGTACTAATCAAATTCTGTGGATGAAACATATCTTGGTATTATTTATTCGCAAAGTAAAAGGGTTCTGAATTTGATTCGCAATACTGCGCCACATTTGAACCTGTCTTGAAGGATTTGGGTTGTCAATAATATTCTTTGTCAACATTATAATAAAACTCCGAAAGAGAGAGAGAGGGTATAAAAAATCAAATTTAAAACCATACTCAATTACTACTACTACTACTATTTCTACAACAAATTCTTCTTCTACGATTACTACTACTACTATTACTACTACATCGTCTATAATAACAGAGACTTTACTAAGTGAATTTCTATATCAGCTATTACTGCTATTGCTAATTTTCTTGTAATTTCTTCATTTCTACTATTACAAGTACATCTTGCAATTCTTCTTCTAGCATGACAACAACTACTACCGCTACTACCAGCATCAATACTACTACTACTAGAGCCACTATACTTATAATAATACTACTACGTTTCATACTGTTACAATATTATCAATACTTCGACTATCACTACACTAGTGGTATTAAAACTTCATTGGGTACGCGACTCATATGAAATATTAGAGGTATTTCGGGCATGGTACAACAGCAAAAATCTGAAGTGAATGATGCCACAGAAATGTTAGAATACCACTCCTGCAGAATGTTTAATCAATCGAAAACAGATCGGCCGTGTTGCCACTCGCTGTTTCTCTCATTTTCGTACAAGTGTTACGTACCAATGACTATTTGTTGAATAGTATTTCCTTAGAACATTTGTCCTACGAAATTTCAAATGTTTGAGCATATTACAAGATGCAAAACGCTCGGAAGAGAATAATGTGAAATATATCGCAAACTGATTTAGCAAGGGACTTTTCGACGTTGTTTTCAATGTTTAAATCAGTATTAGGTCACGACGACTTCAGTGCCAATACTGTATGAAATAAAATTCCGATATGAAATGCTTTAGACATTGCTACCAAGATTTTTGCTGCTATCTTCGCTGAGTAATCCGTGAATAATATTCAAATAGTCACAAAAATTTGTTTCTACTGGGAAAAATAATGAAAACGTTACCATATAAACGTTTAACAATGGATATAATAAAACAATTAACAATTCAAGTCCTATCAATGAAATTACATAACAATTAATAGAAAAAAAATCCATCTAAGTTGAAAACATTTAATTTTTCTGTTATCTTTTCCTTTGCCGAATGAACAAAAGGACGTGTATGCTAACGCAGTCTGTGGAAAGCCCTCGTCGTTCACTTCATGTTAAATTAATACTAATACCGTGATACTGTTGAACATCTTTCATAATATACGTTTCAAGTATTTCAGTATTACTTGAATATTTTAATAAATATCGAAACTAGGTCTTGTTCCAGATGTTAACTTCTAGAGCTTAAACTGAAGTAACAATCAAACATCGAATATCAAACACTGACAATGT
>JAGDQP010065787.1:0-11373 GCA_022664845.1 Lepisma saccharinum | reverse complement strand
CTTCTATCGTACTGTTTAATGCTTTTAACATTACAACACTAACTATAAATACGCCCTACGGGTGGGCTTGCAGCCTGGTTGGGAAGGTCTGGTACAACATTCGCTTATTATTTTTAATTTAAGACATATGTGTTCATCTAGTTTGTATTTCCACTTGTTATCACCCTGTCACATAGTACCTAGGGACCCCTACACGTTTCGGTCGCATAACGTTGTCCCAACCAAACTGAAGCACTAAGCCATTGGTTAAAATCTCCCCGGATCAAGTCCCGGCACGGGCATAGGTGCGCCTTTTCACAGCCAAAGGCCACATAAAGTTGTATTATGTCGTGCTTTTAGCACAAGCGACCCCGATAAACCAATTTAGAACCAATACTTTTTTATTACACTGATCGAAAAAGTCATTCTGCAGTTTTCTCGCAACTTAATGTAATTTCACAATTATTTATCACCATGCATGCTGTATCATTCGCAGTTAACATAGCATTTAGGGGGTCGTGGGTTCAATCCCAGCAGTCGGTCATCCTGACAGGTTTTTCCTCAGTCACATGAAGCAAATGCTGGGATGGCACTTTCAACTTAGGCCATGGCGGACACCTTACCGCATTCTGTCCCCTTCCCTATCCCTACCTGAGCCTTAGATGGCTGAAAGCCATACATAAAAACATTCTGGTTCAGAATCCACTTTAGCATTTACGTGATCTCGGTTTTGTCCCTTTTTGAACATAGTCGCAACACGAGGTCTCGCCAGGTTCCTTGTTCCATATTTACATGCAACTGGCTTTCTTATTTTTGTCCTATGCACTTCTTATTTCTATAGGACATTTATCTTTTTTATTTTTTTTTAAATCGACAATATTTTTTTAAAATTACACACATGCACATGCTACATAATCTAGATATATACTATTACAACATCTCTGTACATACCTCAGGATTCGATATCAAGCCAGGACGTTATTTTTTAGTACGTCTCACTGCATCAAATGTTAACAACAGAATGCGCTTACTTTATCTCGCAGCATCATAGCTTCTTTCTTCGAGTCTGTCGCGTCGTGTAGCTTCATTTGTATGCAGACGGTAGCCAAATTTTCTTCTGCATAATCAGTTCGTTTATATACAATTTCCAAACGCCCAGTGCTTCTCCAACACTACACACACACAAAAAAGGCTCCATTCTTGTATGAATGTGTGCGTGTCAAGATATACACATACATGCATACATACATACATAGTCTATCATAGTTCTCATTACCAACGCTGTATGGGCTCTCATTAATGAGGTGTCTGCTGAATTAAAATCCCCTCAACTGCTACTGACTGCTACTCTTCATACTTGACAAAAACGATAAAATCGAGCAAATTGTGTGGAAATATTCTATTTTAGTAATTGATGATACCTAAAACGATGATGATCCTTTATTTGAAAGGAATACCTCATATTTAAAGAATAATGAATATTGGAGATATAAAAGCGCTATGACCTACTTTAAAGAAACAACGACCCGAGCAACTGTTACTCAATCGGTAGAGTTTGCATTGCAAGCTTCTTTGAACGATCCTAGCGGCTGTCCATCCTGTCTGAAGATCTTTGAGGTTTTAGTTTCACACCAGGCAAATGCTGGGGTGGTAAAGCAAGGGACAAAAGTCTTGACGCATGTCTTCAGACAATATTTCCCAAACTAGCATAGTTGTCCCTCCCTGGTATGACATATCTTAACGAAAATTAAAATTACGATTACTATACCTCCCACTGGGTATAGAAATATCTCGCTGCACGATAAAACGCTGGAACTTTGGATCTTGATGTGATTTAAACAGAATTTTCCGATGGAAAATGATACTTTTTTCTTTCTTTCAATTTTCACCCTTGCTGAACTACCTATCAGGACAATATTTTGTACCAAAATACGTGATATGATTATGCAAATCTCAGCATGTTAACAAATATGTATAGTATTACAAAAGGTATGCTAGTTGTTGTTATTTTTTTCTAAAAAGAAAATAAGAGTTGGTCAGCTCCGAGTGCCGGCCATTCTGAATAGGTTTTCCATGGGTTTTTCTCGGTCACACCAGGCAAATGCTGGGATGGTAACCTTTAATAAGACCACACTGGTAAAAATGGATTTTTTCAAAAGTGAACTAAATGAGTGAATCCACCAAAAATTTCAAATCAATGTACCTTAGGATTTTCACATGCAAAAATTAGTATATACTAGAAGAGAAAATTGTGTTGTATAGTACAGAATTGGTACTTTAAGAAGAACGGTTTGTTTTAATTTCAAAAATTCATATTTTTTTCCTGAAAAAAATTTAAACCATCAAAATGTCAATTCCGTCCCTTGTCCTAATCATGAGTTGACCTGAACAAACTGATAATTTATATTGATTTTCATTGAAAATAATGCTTAAAAAATTACAGTGAGGTAATAAATAATAAAATATGACACCAAAAGTTATAAAATCTCAAAATATTAATTTTATAAGAAGTAACAATTGTTTAAAGTATGTCCCTGGCTTTTTGGTCAGTTCCGTCCCATGAACATTTTAGTGTCTGATTTTACTATTTCAGTAATGTGCGGAATAGTAGAGGGAGGCCATCTTGTTGGAAAGTTTGTTTGGTGCAGACCAGTTAATTTTTATTGGGTTTCAAGTGTTTTGATGGTTCAACTAATTGATTTCAGGTAAGTTTTTTGCATACGTCATTTGGAAGTGTCATTTCCGTCCATAACTATTTCGAACTAAAAACTAGTTTAATTGTGTACGTTATAATAGTGGTAAGTAAGTTGTGTTTGCATCGAACCTCAAACATTGCCTTGTCGTTCTAGATTAAAGTGTAGCCTACCTAATAGAATAAAACTTCAGGTTCCTCAATTCCGTCTCACTGCTATCGGCACCTGAATGGGACGGAATTGACACCACTGGGACGGAAATGAGATACCTACATTTCGAAACGTTATTTGATTTCATAATAATTATTTAAATTTGATATTGCATTAATATGAGGGAAATAAATAATACTACCCAATAAATAATACTGAATTATGATTGTTGACAAAAACAGAGCCTAAAGAGTATATGTTATGTTTTTGGAACATTATCAATCATTTAATGTCAATGTAATAAGGAATGTAACATTAAGTTAGTATCGTTTTAAGAGCATGTTTATACGGTTAATACAACATTTGAGTTCTTTTATAGGTCTCAGTATACAGATGCAATATGGCTAAAGTAAAAAGTAAGAAATTAAGTGACGAACAGAAAAGACAGTTAGAGAGGGAGCGGAAGAGAAAATATCGAGAGCGAATTAAATTGGATAGTGTAAAGTTTGAACAGGCAAAGAAGTATGATCGTGAGAGGAAGAAGAGAGATAAGGAGGAGGGTAAAATTAAGTTTATAAAGGACTTGACAGACAGAGAAAAGAGACTGCAGAGAAAATTGCTACGTCTAAGTTTAGAAGCAAGGTGATGGAACAGGAGAAAGCTCAACGATTTCTGGACACAAATACTCCACCAGCTCCATCAGACTCGGACCTAAACATAACCGTACAAAGTGATGATAGAAAGAAACAAGCTAAACGTAGATCAAGACATAGGAGGGAGAAAGATAAAAGAAAAATTAGCAAATTGCAAGACTCTTTAGTTAAGACCAAAAAAGAAGTAGAAAAATGGAAAAAGAGATTTCAGAGACTACAGACAAATGAAAGTAGTAACCAAGGTTAATCAACATCTCCAGGAACAGTGGTCAAACAAATTATGAAAGCTGGGTCTAAGGAAGTAAGAAGCAATTTAATGTTAGGAGTCGGGGCTGTCTATGCAGCTGAAGGAAAATGCAAAAATGTGTAAGAGTCAAGCAGACAGAAAAAAGTTAGCTGAACATGTATCAGGAGACATAATACGTAAAAAAAAATTAAAAAGTGTATTGGACAAAGAAAGAATTGTACTCTTTTGTATTACCAGTCAGATAAAGGAAGAAAAAAGGAAAGGGACAAAAAGAAAACTAATGTAGCTTCATTAAAAGGATGAATATTAGAGTTTTTTGAAGATGCAGAGAACACTTGTCTAGCTCCCGGTAAACGAGATTATATAACTAGAGAAAAGGTTCAAAAACAAAAACGGTACTTGTTGTTCTCATTAGTTCTCATTAAGTGATGAACAGAAAAGACAGTTAGCGAGGGATTGAAATTAATAATTTGAAATTAACAACTTTGTCGTTGTAAATTATGAAGGGACACTTTACCCAGGTTGCTGACATAAGGCCGGGCAGTTATCTGGTTTCAGTAATGGAGAAATCAAAGAAAAATTGGAAGTGGCCTGCTAAAGCTGATGAAATCTGGTAAAAAGAAGAAGTAATTCGATTAATAAAACCCTCGGTGCCCGTTTGCAAACGGTTTTTTTCTACGTATCAGGAATGGACTGATGTTTGAAAACATTTTGTGTAGTGTCATACGCTATTATCTATAAAGAAATAATTGTATTATACTTTTTGTCAAAGGTTCACAATTACACTATTATTATTGTGCTTTCATATTCATTTATTTTTAATACAGATATTTTTAACAGAATACACAAGTTCAGTTCCGTCCCATAATATTCAATTCCTTCCTGTATAAGTCAATTCCGTCCTATTTAGGTCATTTACGTCCCAGGTTAAATTTTGGTATAAAAAGAGTACAATACACAAATTTAGAAGCATTAATCTACCTAGTAATGTTCAGCCAACACTGTTTTATCACACACTTTCAATTGTTTTTATTTATAAAAGAAGGATATTAAGAAATTTTTAAAAGAATAGCTGTTTGGTGAAAAGTCGTGTGTGCAGCCAACTTTCCAATAATTTTCATAATTTTTTATAAATATACATTCTTCATAAAATACTATAAATGAAGGTTATCAATGTACAAAGTGTTAAAAATATAACTACACAGTAAAACTAATATTTATCAAGGTTAAAAAAATATTATTTGGTTGGGACGGAATTAACAAAAAGCTATCCATGGGGTGAAAAAAAAAATGGGTAAAAAATAGAAAATGCATAATATGATCATGACCATTATCAGAGCCTTATTTGTCAGGTTACAGTATTCATAGTAGTTAAGATAAAAACTTAATTTTTTTTTTCTAAAATTTGAAATATTGAATTTGAAACTTTTGGTGGATTCACTCAAATGCTTTCTTTCATTTTAAGTTCTTTTTTCATATTTGAGTACCCCCTTCTCATTTCTTAACGAAAATGCGTAACAGTAAACAAGTAAACATTTTTGATTTCTTATTTTTAATATTTCATTTTCCTCAAATTTGAGAAACAAATAGAACTAGTACTTTGTGTCCAGAAACATAAATATTATAGTGTATATACATTAGAAATAACGCTTTAAAATATTTTGTTGTTTCCTTAATGATCAGCAATGGAAGAGAATGAAATCAGTTGTAGGGAGGTTTTAGGTCCCTTGATAGCAAAAGCAAAAATAATTTCCTGATTCTGTCTGTCTGTCCGTCACAAGAAATTATATTTCAGGAACTAGAAGACGTAGGAACTTGGTTGATGTGTCATTCGAAAGGTCTCGTTAATTCATTAGGAATGGCTATCTTTCTTTTTCGATTCGACAGACCATAGGGAGTGAAACAGGGAGTGAATATGCAATTCAAGACTCTTATGTCTCAGGAACCAGAAAGTGTAGGAACTTGGTTGAGGTGTGATTCGAAAGTTCTCTTAAATTTATTAGGAATGGCTATCTTACTTTTTCGTTTCGACTCACCACAGAAGGTGAAATGGAGTGAAAGTGCAACTCAGACTGTCATATCTCAAGAACCAGAAGAAAGGAACTTGTTTGAGGTGTCATTCGAAAGATATCGTCAATTCATTAGGAATGGCTACTTTTTTTTATTGATTCGACACACCCCAGAGGGTGTAACGGGAGTGGGAGTGAAAATAAAAGAACGCTATACAATTCCATATGCGGCCTTTAATTTCCACCAAGTTTTGCCCATACACAGTGTATGTTCTTTGGGCAAATGTCCAGATCGAAAACGTATTGCATCTCAGTTGTAGAACAACCTTGGGTCCTCCCGTCCCTAAATACCATAGTTGTTAGTGTTGCCAATCTATTCTATAAGAAGGAATGCCTTTGTGTCTGAGATGCTATCAAGCGACCGAAGCCCTCGCGATTGTTAATAGGATCGCAGCGCTAACTTGTTTTACTTTAAATTTGATTTGCTCAATGATATGATGTGACCTTTTTCGGTGAAATGATATTAGCATGATAGAAACAGAACTGGGTGTGAATTTAAAAATTTGCAATGAGAGACGATAATACATTTGTGTGTAAGTTGTTGATCGAAAATGACGAACTGAGATACTATATTGCCTTGAAACGTAATTAGTAACTACATTATGCTGTTCTTGCTTCATAATTTTCTTGTAACTTCTTATACGAGTATAAACAGTCAGTACGTTTACTGTACTTTCGCTTAGTTTACCAAGCGTCAAGTGAATTGCCAATGATACGACCTTGTATTCGGGACCGATTCAACTTCCAAGGGATGGTTATAGAAAGGTTAATTTGTGTTTCTGGTGGACATGTATCCAACGATAACCATTTTCTCAGTCTAGAGGAAGCGGAGATTCTGGCATGAGTTTCATTTTGGGAGGGTGTAAAGTAAGTAACGAGGGTGTAAGTAACGTTTTAATGCGTTCTATTGATTCTTAGCCGTAAAAATTAAAGTTGCGTGTGTGCTCGAGAATTTCGAGTGGTCACACCCTCCCGTTGGGAACGGGGGTCTGGCAGAATCACTGACAGGTTGTTAAGAACAACAGTACCGCGTTGAGTAAACTTACACTTACGGACATATTTATGGTATCGGTCCAGGGGTACAAACGCCCTCTACATTCAGAATTTTAAGCAGAATTAGAATACTTTTAGGCGTAATTGGGCATATTTTATACACATTTTATATATGTGTATTTTATATCCATACACAGGGTGCGAAATCATGGAGGAGATGGGACATTTCCCTCCCTCAAGAGATATTAAACACTTTCGAGATTTCTAGCTTTTCTTTATATTTACTTTTATTAATTTATTTATTTTTGTTGTTGTTGTTGGGGAAGGGTGCTCGAGAATTTGGGAATGACACCACTATGACCGCGATTGACGGTGGTAGCAAACTTGCGCACCGTGGGCGAGTCGACTTTCAATTGGCGTTTGTTTCAGGATAAATAGTTTCGGAGTGATATAAAATGGAAATAAAAGGCAAAAATATCGGTGATTCTTTGTGACGTAATTACTGCTTCCCTTCCCCCAAAAGGATTTTATTAATAGTAATATTAATAATAATATGAATTAACTAAAACTAATTTTCACCAGAAATTGGCCCGAATCACGGCAACCG
The DNA here is from genome assembly GCA_022664845.1 of Lepisma saccharinum. Lineage (NCBI taxonomy): Eukaryota > Metazoa > Arthropoda > Insecta > Zygentoma > Lepismatidae > Lepisma > Lepisma saccharinum. The sequence continues at coordinate 3,982 of JAGDQP010065787.1, read as the reverse complement.
CCAAACAGTCGAGTTTCAAGTAACTGTTTTATGAATATTGTACTCGTAATTAACAATCAAAATTCTTAGGGACGGTGGTTGCTGTGTTGAAGGCCGACTTCTGTGGTTTGAGCATGAATATTCTACAGAACATTTAAGCAAATAGACAACCAGTGAATCCAGAGACGATAGAAAGGAAAAGAAACAAATATATTAATTTTCAATTAAATAGTACTTACGTGAGAATCAGAACAAAGACTTCATACTTCTGTTGGTTTTATTTTGTGTATTAATTACGATTTGGCAAAATAGAAACAAAAAAGGGAGAAGAAAATGATTGAACGGGGACTAGGGAATGAATAATTAAGCCAAACAAAATAAATTACTGAGTAGATAGAAAGGGAAACAGTTTACACGTAGTATAAGAATGCACACTTAGTTCACTTCGGTCCACTTCAGTTTCTAAACAGAAAGAACACTCAAAATATAGCACAGTTCACATGAAGTTGATTTGCCTTTGTTTTTCACCAAACACTCAATAATACTGATGTAACTATTGGATAACTGCTTCGGAGGTACTGCGCTTCGTATTTTATAAATTCTATTATGTTAATGGAAACAAACAATTTCTTTTTCTCGTGCCTGTTCAATTCTTTACTCCGTCTGTTTTAGAAGCCAGCAATCTTTTCTCTTTTCTCACTGATTCCCTTTTCAGTCAACCTCACACGCACACATCCCAAAAACAGAGGAAAAGAATGCACTAATGCCTGTTCTGGCGAACTTTGTCCTTCAGCCCCAATATACTTTCAGTCAGGCATCACTCATCGCCCCCGGTCAACTGCATTGACAGATATAGGTCCACACACACTTGAAAGCTCTCAAGTGACCCTTGCTGTTATACTGCGGAAAACGAGAAACAGGAAGACTGACCATCCAAAAGTACACATATATGAACTTCGCTTTCACTCCAGTCCGATGTAACAAATAGAAAAAGGAATATGAAAATATAGGAGCCAAAAATTAGTCTCACCACCATTGAAAGTGTATGACAGAATTCAGGTTGCACTGTTTTGTGTAACTTGTAGTACTTCCTGGAGGAGACGAAAATGAATATTATGCTGTTTAGGACAAACAGAGACTCATACATTAGAAAAATGCAAAGTGCAAAGATAATTCTTACGCGTTGCAACAAAAGTTCTGAACTGCAAATCATCGCTTAGTTTTCGATAGAAAGTAATTACGTATGTAAGGATTTTATCACGGTTTCGAAAGTGATCAGAGTGTCGGGGTTGAAAATTGACATTTTGCGTTTTATAGATTGCTTTCTGAAGTTTTAAAACTTTTTCCAGGCATATTGTTTTCTCATCAACAGGCGTGCAGCACACAGCCCCGTGGCAACTAGGAATGTCCCGGATTTCCGATAGGTAATGGGGAGGCACGCGAATTCGAGCCCGCTCCCGGCTACCCTCACTGAGGGATTGCAGAGTTTTCATCAGACTCACAATATGAATACCGGGGTGGTACTTCAATGCATTAGATTCTACCTTCCCCATCCCTGCACCGGAAAACTGATCGTCGAGGGACGTCTTCTCTCAGACGTAACTGAGTTATGACAAAATTGTCTATTCAGTCCATAAAAGGAAATTGGGAAGCAATCCAGATTATGGTAAGAACAGAACAGAGTAACCTATCCTACATCTCGTAATTTAGTTTAACAGAACCAACTTTAAATAATTTCAGCTAATCTAACGCAAAGAATGTGTAGCAAATCAAAAAATCAAGAAATTGAATGAAGAATTCGCGGGTATGAAAGGCATGCTTACTCTAATATGGAATACAGCTTGTTCTTTTTTTTTTAAAAAAAAAAGATGTAGAAAAATTCAACGATGTATCTGCATGGGATGTCTTGAGTACGTTTCCACGAACTAAGCTGAAGCGCTTTAATTCTGTTACAAAACATTACATTTCTTCTGCTACAAATGCTGAACCCAGATCTCCAGTTGCCTGTCTAGTGCTCTACAATTAAGCTACTACAACAGCCACGACCAAGTTCTGTGTACTTGAGTATTCCTTATGTTCCAGCTGAGTGGAAAGTAAAGACAATCGACTACAAGTGTAGACTTTTAATACAAAAATCTTTTTTAATGGAGAAAGAAATCCCATACATTTCTTTATTATTAATGCTAATGTTAGTCAGTTCATACACCATGGAAAAAACTATTTATGCAACTAGTGCTAAAACTCTCATTATGTTTTCATCAATGCTTTCACCACAGGTCCTCATTATTTATATTAAGTAGTTCACTCACTATTATTGCACACGAATTCATAAATAAAGGAAAATATTTGTTTGCCGTTTATAACAAACATTACTTTTATTTATTTGTGTACTAGCGCGTCTATGAATCGGGTGGCCCCGCTTCAAATATCGGCCAAGACACTGGATACCTTTTTTCAGTGCTTCAATGCCTGTAGCTCTGAGGTGCATTCAGCCTCGTATCAAATTGAGGACAAGAGTGTCGTTGGTTTTCCTGGGCACATTGGGAGGTAAAGACGGTCGAGTGTGGGCATGATCACCCTACCTCATCTCGTTTCATGCGTAGAGAATATGTGGATTGCCACCTCCACATCCTCCATTCTCCATCCACAGAGCGTACGCATCTTATAGGGGATTGCCTTTCTATCTTTTACTGTCACAGTTTAAAGTAAAGCTCTTTTAGTAATGACAGCAAGTTTCTTCTGCGTCACTCTCGCCGTGACTTTTTTTTTGTAAAAGTGCTTATACTAATGAAGATTTCGGGAAGGACTATTGCCCCACCGCCAGCGTCTGAGTCTTCTACTGAAGCCAAAATGATTGATGATATAATTAGAATATGTAAAATGACATTCAGATCGTTTTTCAAGACTAAATTTGTTTTCAAAACCAAGCTACAAATGTGTCTCAAGCGTGAAGTGTAAAATGAATCTGTCTTTCTTGTGTCTTTCCAGTAAGGCTGAAGACGTGGACATTGAATGCCCAAACGACTCCACAGATAAGCCTTATTAAAGGTACCATCCCAGCATTTGCCTCGTGTGACCGAGGGAAACCAGGGAAAACCTCAGTCAGGAGGTCCGGACCCGGGTTTGAACCCGCGTTCTCCCCATTGCTAAGCCAATGCTCTACCACTGAGCCACAGCAGCTGGGTATAACTTATTTTGAAAAATTATATGCAGGAAAAGTTATAAAATGCTTTTACACCCCTCAATTTTTCATTTATCGCTTCCTGATACCATCATGTTTCGAAGTACTGGCATGAAGCATAAAGGTTGGTACGACTGGACATAGAAAGGTTTCATAATGATAGTATGAAAAATTCGTATATGGATCCCGCAATGATAAAAGAGTAAAGGGGATTCACATTAACTATCGCATGAATAGGGAGGGGAGGAAATTGGATTTTCTAAAATCTAAATAAGTGGCGTTAATAACGATAATTTATAAGTCTGATATACGTTTTTACAAATAATTATACATGACAATCAGTGGTGGGTCCCACAAACATACAGCCTGTCAAGGATTCCATAATGGTACACGGATGTAAATATACGTGCATATATATATATATATATACATATATATATATATAGATGCTTATCAGAATAATGGAAACACCTGTAGTTGGCAACACGTCAGATGTATGGGTTGGCAGTGGTGTCGTGGCGACCGCAGCGCCGGACTGCTGGTGGAGGTGTGTTAGGTCGGTCTCCATACTATGTCAGGCGTCGTGGAACAGGAGTGTGCAGTGGCTGCAGCAGACGGAGGTAGTGTAAAATGGGAGACCTCTCAGAGTTTCAAAGAGGGCAAATTGTTGGTGCGCGGTTATGTGGTTTTCCCGTGTGTTGTGTAGGCCGTCATCACCTTCGACACTGTCCCTGGCGACACACCTAACACACTAGCCACTGCCGTCACACTCACTCCACATAACCGCGCACCAACAATTTGCCCTCTTTGAAACTCTGAGAG
>JAGDQP010065786.1:0-11373 GCA_022664845.1 Lepisma saccharinum | reverse complement strand
ATAAAAGATACATTGAATAAATTATGTTTACTGGGTATTAAGTACTTAATTTTCTCTTGATATGGAAAAAGGTAAGACCAACCAACAGTTACAAAATGTAATTCAGTTATGGTTATACATTAACGAAAGCTAGTGGGAATAAAATAATGAAAGCAAGAAATAACATTAATATATATTAAATTGAAAATATTTATTTGAGGTTTATACCATGTCCATACCCTGTTACAAATTAGAACGAAATTTAGCATGCACATGTTCCTTAGAACGTAGAAGGATTGACTGTTATATTGAACGGTTGTCAACAAAGCTTCAAAAGGTTCAACAAGGGTTTCAACTTGGTAACTATTTGAGCTAGAATATAGAAAGTTCGCTTGCAGATTTTGGTTTCATTTATTTTTTTATGACTATTCTAACCTCTCGTTTAAACACCCGTCGCGTTGGGCTTGGGCGAAAACCTCTTTTGAAACACCATGCCAATGGTGGGGTACATACGTACTATAACATAAAAAAGTAATTTATATTAAATTATAACATTTTAAAATAATAGATTATAATATGAGGCAAATGTTTGTACATCAAACAAAAATGTCATTGGGTTTAATACGAGGAATGCTTTATATAGGAAAAGAGAAAAATTGAAACATAAACTCTAATTGAGGAAGTGGTAAAAGTTCGAATGTTTCCAGATGTATTTTGTTTAAGAATCTTTCCATACCAATTTATCTGAGAATTCGAAAACGTAATGCTCCAGATCAATCAATGTTTTAGATGCAGCAAATTTTAAAACAATATTCAAATCTTTATCGCTCTAAAGAAAATCTAACTGTTGTCGACCTAGGATTCTATGTTAAAAATATTATACCTCCTAAATAGCGTTCAATAATAATGATAATACTATTTTTGCAAACTTTGATTAATCATTACGCAATTATTGTATTGTCAAAACAAATACTGAATTGGTGTAGTTAACAAAGGAGAATCATGCATAATGGAATTTCAGTTTCTAAAGAAAGATCCATACTGATCACAACCTGAAGGAGTTGAATATGTTACATTCAAACATAATATTATTTTGAGTGATAAATTAGACATTTCAAATCCTGTAGCAGTGGAGTGAGACGTAATTAAAATATTTACTATATAAAATACCCCCAGCAGGTAATATTTTGCCAATAAGGATAAAACCATTATAACGATTCGCTGTGATTATCCATATTGTGTTACCCAGACACTTTAGTATGACATCCTCCATATTATCTCAATATGCTGAGTTTATAACAAAAATCATCTGGGCCAGTCCCAGGAAATGATCATACCTGATCTACTAAAGTTGACTACGTTAATTAAACGAGGATAGATTAGTCTAAATAATATAGCAATTCATAAATTAACAAAAATAAAATTATTTCGACAATGAATAATAAAACAATATACCCAGATACATTTTTTAGTGGTTACCTAGGAAACAATTACGTTCATATTTATTGTACTGGATTGAATTCCAAATGAAATAGAAATTTTGTGTTGCAAACTGTTCAAAACTCATTTTTTTTATTTGTATTTTCATTTCTATATATTTCTCTTGCACTATTAATTACAATTAACTATAATAAATGTAAGTTAATCGTAAAATATTACGCCTCACCTTTGCGAAACATGTACATTATTACAAATTGTTCTTTTGATTAAGTAACTCAGGATTATACAGAGATGTCAATTAAGCAAATTTTGAAGCAAAATTTGTGTTTATAACGATGAACGTTCTTTCTTTTCCACATTTTTATATTAATGTATTTACATTTTATTTCATAGTTCTGGGTTGAAGATTAAATCTTCATCCCTTTCTGGATAAAATAAGGGCGCAGGAAACTAGAAAACGTAACAGAGGCAGTATTATTCTACAAGAAGTACTTGAAAAATAATTTATTAATATTCGGAATTTGTTGATAAAAATAAGGATTTCTAAACAACATGTACGAATTGTTACATCAGACATACTTTATTATGTTAAGTTTAGATTAGCAAAAAGTATTTTGTGTAAGTTTAGTTTAAATAGTAAATACACAATAAGGTTTGTACTTACGACCATCTTTCGGGCCGAGAAGAAATTATGAAATTGTATAGTTAAAGGGTCAGATTAAATGTTCGTTTTGAAAATGATTTCCCGAGGCATATTATAAATTCAAGTTAAATATCATTGTTTACATATTGCTTGCTAACGAATGTTCTTTTTAATAAATGGTCAAATAGAAGTATTACTACCGTAGTAGAATATTTAAAAAATAAACAGGGAAATCTGTGTCATGATTACGTATGAAACTGGACCATCAGCAAAAAGATTTGAATATGTGGAGTAATGATACCATGTGACTGTAATTAATACTTTATATAATCGGGGTAGTATTAGGGGTTAAGGATGTCCAGAGAGCTAATTTCCAAACATCGAATATTCTCATTTATAATATTTGAAATCATTTTGATACAAAGAAAGTCACTCGAAAAATTGATTTCACTTCTTTTGTGAGTATAATTCTTGCGTAGCTCTTCCCTTGAGTTCGAAGGGTTTTTTCTTCTACGAGTAAACTGGGAAAATTCTAGCAATTATTTACTTTGAATATTCCTCTTCTCACTCAAACTTCTCATATCAAGGGATTTACTAGAAGAATAACTTACAAATAATATTTTTAAACACATTTAAATAACCATTGTATACTCAAACGTGCAAAGTTTGACTCTGTGTGTTAAAGAACATATCTGACATGAAACCCAAAATCAAATTCTTTCATCACTGTGTATTATAGCACTTGTATATGACAAACTAGAAACAATAATTTACTTAGTTTTTGGGCAAATATTCTTTACCTCATGACGGCATGTTAGTAAAAGTAGAAACGTTTTGTAACAACGAATTCTACTAATGGTAACTATCTTTTTCATTCGGAAGAGCAAGATGAAATATCTTTCTTATTTTCTGTTAAATCTTTATTTCGTTGGAATTATTTGGACTGTAGCTCCCTTTCCGCATTTGCCCTCGACATTCACCATTATTGTAATCGAAAATACAGTAGTCATGGCCTGTGCCTTTACATGACACAAGTTTCGGTATCGTTATCAAGAAAATGCAGGAAAATTATTTTCAATAAAAGTTAATAGATAATTTACAATACCTGAAAGAATATTTTCTTCTATAAGGACTAGAACTTAAAAAATCGCTTTTGAATTACATAATAAAAAATAAACTAATTTCATAATGAAAGTATACTTTTTATGGACTCCGTCTTCGAAGTAAAATACATTATGTTAATCATTAATTATATTCTTGTATGAAAATGTATTACAAATGAGTTCCATAAATTTGTGGCTAATTATTTCAAATAATAATTAATACCGCTTTTGAAAAAAAAAAGTAATTTATTCAGGTGTTTCGTTCTCTAACATTCATTTAGTGTGAAAAAATATACAGTATATTAAGGGGGTACTCACTAATCGGGTTATATGTCCTCATCCCTCGATTTCGCAGCCAATGGGTCGATTATAGAGAGAAAAAAATGACCTATTTAATTTGGATAGAATACGTAGACACATCTGTTGCTGAGGTTTTGTCGAGTACATGGCGCAATACTAGTTGACATAGTTCAACTAAAATTCTGCTTAAAACCAACACACTTAGCAGCATTGGCGGATTTCAACCGCACCTAACTTTCCCTAACCTCCACGTTACCAGGGTCACAAATTAAGGTTTTCACTTAAACTCGACTTCTACCAATTTATGGGGGGCATTGCTCCCAATCATTTCAGAATGTTTCATTCTAAACAATAGCTTTCAAATTTGCTGCCCCCCCCAGGGCTTCTGTCCTAAATCCGCTTATGCTTAGGAGTAATACACAACCAAATGTTGATCATGGAGAGACATATTCTGCACATTCCTTCCTCATTATATGTAGGAAATTTAACCTATTATCAGAGTTGTAATTTATGAAAATTTCCGCAAAGAGAAACATCCACTTTTTCCTTCTCACTGCTTTACGATGGAATTATAATCTAACATACAATTTATAAAGTGTTTCTAAGTTCGCTAAATTGTCCTTAAATATGAAATGTTATTGATACACAATGTCCAAAATTATTCGTTGCGATCACCCATCATTTCTAGGTTTCAACTGTCTGTTACATTCTAGTAAAGGTGTAAGAAATCAAGGAACCAGGAAGTGACGTTCAAATATGACTACGGAGGAGCGCGAATAGTTCTGAAAAAATATTGCAATTCTCTGTGTTGTGTGTTTTTCCTTGTACTTCATTTACCTGTATTCTTGAAGAAGAGACCCAACAGAGAGAGAGAGGGAGGAAGAGAGTATTTGTGATCAGTACTCCAATAGGTGTGAACATGCATGGATATTGATTTCCCTACTTATTCGTTGGGTGATAAATAAAATCCCCCATAAGATCGACCAACTTTTGAATCCAAGGTCAACATTTGAATTGGAGCCAATTTGCGGTAGGACATACTAAGAAAACACTTTAAACTGAACTGAGTGGCGTGCTGAATTATAGAATTTCAAAACTAGTAATACCAATAAAATATAATCTAACATAAACCATCGTAACCTAACAAAGTAAAATAATTGTTAGTAATTGATTATGCCAATGTGGAAGTGTCAACCTTCAAATTCTCAATAACTACTCAATTCACATTTATATAGCCTACAATTTGTAGAATAATGATATTTTGCCATAACAAAAGATAGCAAGCCACGAACATATTTCGCCCGTAAATGAGTACACAAATTACCGTTAAAAGAATCACAATTGTAGCTAATATACCTTTTGTCACGAACGTACACTAACATCCTATATATAACATTGCAAGTGTTGAGATATTAAGACGTATTTCGAACACCACGATTTAAATAGCCAAATAAGAAGAAATAAATTAAAGTAATATATTTTTTTATACTTCTTTGAAACATTCCGTTCTTACTGTCCCTTTTAGTCTTTTGTACTGATCAGTGGAAACATTTAATGACACCTCACGGACAAACTGTGTTCTGTGTAATCCAATATAGTTTCATTCTTAAGGAAAAGTTATTGTTACGTAAAGCATTTCACAGATTCCTTCTTTATACTTCTAAATAAAGTTTCGACTAGTTGAAAATACTCAATGTTCAAAGGCTTCCCATATGAAAAGTTCCAAAGGATTCCCTGTACTCCTAACGCTACATTCCCTCCCAAATTCCTTTCAGTTAGCTGTGGATGGAAAGTGAATGAAACAATTTCAAATAAAAAAAAATAGAAATAATACAGTCCCTGTAATCAAGAAAACTGGAAAGTAAGTAATAAACTTTTCTGGACAAGTGTATTTATCCACATTATTAGACCCAGAGTTTCTGCAAAGGGTTTAAATTTAGGGAAGGTTTAAATTCAATGTTGAAGTTGAGGGTTAATAAAGTTTTGCTGGGTTTCTATTGATTTTTTATTGTAAAAAGTTTCAAGTTGGGGATGGGTACCCGAAAAGTTTGCGATAACACACCGCTTACATTAGGAAGGTTGGCAGATCTCTGGCAAGATTATCGGTTTGCATTTTGGTCCTGGTGCAAAGATTATGTTAAGAAGAGGAGGCAACTCGACGTTTTTAAATGCCAAAATATGTAGGCCCGGAGGTACCTCATTTTTGCACAAATGTTTGCTCATACGAGTTATCTTTTGATCATATATTGTGAATGAGTATTTCAACATCAATCTCTAATTGGTCAAAATAATCCTACTGTGCTAACAAGCAAACATACCGATGGAACAAGAAAAAGTTGCAAATTTTTTCTTCCATAATGGTTAGAATGTCATAATGTGTTCACATTCAAATTTTCAGGCAACACTAACGCAATTACTTTAGGAGATATCGCGGGCCGGCTGGCCGTGCAGACTGTGGCGGTAGGCCATCGGTTCGAGGATTCCGGGTTTGAATCCCGGCAGGGGCATGGGCGTGGATTTTAACAGCTAAATGCGAATTGTGACGGGTCAAAGTCCAAAGTTACTAGACTGGCTCATAAAAAAATAAAGTTTACCAAAGTTCTTTAGGAAATATCGATGATATAATAGTCATTTTCTTGTTTCTGGAGAGTGAAGAAAAGTGTGAAAATACTCTTAAATTTGTAAAATCCTGAAAGAAATGGAAAGCAAATGCATAGTGATGGTTGGAAGGCGTTCCCTTTTGGTAATTATGGTCTTCACAGTCGACATCTTGAATTCCGCCATTTTGAATCTCGATTGGTTTCTTTAAATGAAAAGCGGGTCAGTTAATATGTCACTCTGGGCTATAATTTTACAGGAAATAGTTTCTGAAGTCAGGTTAGCTGTAAGTGTATTATTGTGATGTATAATGGTGTGTGACATTCCTATGGGCTGGTGATGCATTAGTCATTAAAAGCCCCTTTTGTTTTAAAATAATGAAAGAAATGCAAACTAGATATATGCAAATGCATATCGAAATAGCAATACAATCTGAAACAATTTGTATGCATTTAGGTTTCAATTCCTTCATTATTCGAAAAGAAAATGGGTGCTTCGATGCTATTGCATCAGTAGTCCATACGAATTTCACACATCATTAATTAAATATATATCACAATAATATATTGACGGCTAAACTGATTTCAGAAACGTATTTCCCGTAAAAATTCTAGCCGAGAATGGCATATATAAACGACACCTCCTTCCATTTAAGAAAACCAATTAAGATTAAACTATACTACAAACTAAAACGTTTCGTTTCTATTTTTTTATTTCTTATATATCGGTGCCTTTACTATATACACACTTCTTCTCTTTACATAATTTTGCACCAACCATAATTTGTAGCATCACAAAGTGCGACCCATGTCTTCTCTTATATTAAAAAAACATAATTATTCTGGTCTTGATCAAATATATGCTACAATACTGCGTCAATGGAGCTGCGTCTAAAACAAACTAAAATAACCATTTCCGTGTCTTGACTTTTATTTCCCTGATAACTGAGCTCTGAACACTAATATACTCCTCACACCTACTTCAGTCAACAGCCCATGCCAAATTGCACCACATGCATTTCATTTAACACGTGCTGGATATGTTGGAAATTTTCTGTACATTAAACTCCTGAAGTTTGTAACACTGCGCCGTGCGCTATTTAAAGAAAATGAAGTCCTGTAAGTTGCAACACTGCTTTTCAGACCTCCAAGCTATATAGGAAATTAGTTACTACTTCTGGTTACTATTAAGTTTGTAAAAAAATCATTAGATTTCTCTATCCATTCTAAATATTGCATTTAAACTTGAATGTTGATCATTATTTTGTGTTTGTGAAATTTAGTGTTTCGGATCATCTGTTCATTTTTCCATGGATTTAAGTCAACCACTATGCCCCTACCTTGTGAGTATATATAAATATATTTACCGAGACAAAAATACTCTGAGCGTAAAGTACTGTATATTAATTATATTTAGTAGTAATACTGGTTGATATGGAACAATCTCTCAACTTTATGTATGTTAGTTAATTTTTTAATTTGAAATTCATAAATTATTTCATTCAATCGATACTTTAAAGATTACAGTGTTAATACATATTATAAACAATTAAATAATATTTATTTATGAAAGAGCAATCGAGTTTCGTGTTGTATATATATATTTTAGATGTTTCATAGGTAGATAAACAGATGTCGCTACTACTCTATGTGTGTTCTTTAATGTAAAGCGTTAGTTGTAGTTATGGCTGACGATAATTTGTTATTGTAGTATCAGCACATGAGTACAAATGGCTAAATGATGTGCTTTTGGGTAATTTTGTGTTGTTGTAAAGTAATTATATCATTTACGAAGAAATGTGTTGTAGTTGCATATCTTACCAATGAACTTAAGAAGCCATGTTTGGTTTCAGCAAGTTACAACAAAATCTAGCTTAACTTTTGCGTGGTTAAAGTTTTACTGATAACACAGTGTTGAAGACGCACAGGCGAGAAAGACACTTATACCGTCAAAAAATCGACGTCAATTTTCATTATCGGAAGATTAAGTTAGCTTGAAACTGTAGTCATTGCACAAATACTGATGATTCATTTCGATTCTCCTGTCTATCTTACTTCCCGTTTTCATTTCATGGGCTTCAGCCCCAAGATTGAAAAATATGGCGGACGCAAAGCACCCAGGGCTCGCCAACGGTTCCAACACCCGTTCCACTACGAACAGTAAAGGCATTGACGAAAGAAAAACGTAATTATTCATCGCTACCCCTCTCGTACCTCTGTTCATACTACTACTCTCAACAAAACTCACTATCAACGAGAAAACAGCACGTTTAAAACGGTAGTGACAGTGAAAGCGATTCAGAACTCATGATCACGGGAAACCAATGAAGACCAACATCCCAAGTCTCAACATACGCATTTCTACTATACCACATATATATCACAGGAAAGCGTAAATCAAATCATCCCTACTAGGAACGGCATGATCATTAAATCACCGGATGGAACCTTAGCAACATCAATCGAAAAAAAGCATAGTCTGGAAATATTTGGCAAACCGCAACTATGATTAACGTAAACAGTCAGCGAATCAAGCAATCACCACTATTATCAGTTGTTATCTGTGGAGTAAACCTAGAATGAACCGATGAAGAAATAGGCGAAGAATAGAAATATTTGAAATCAATATGTATAAAATATTTATATATAGTGTGGCCTCCTTCTACCGGGAATCTAGGAGGTGAATATGCTTCCCAGTGTTCGTCTGGTGAACCTGAGGAAACCTTACCTTGAAACGACAAACACATGGTAGTGGTAGGATATTCTTGGACGACGTAGCTGAAAGGTAGAATGACATAAAATGGGGGAATTGACACTAGGAACCAAACGGAGTAAGAAACTCAAGTCTTATAAAAGGTGGGTTTATTAACCCTAGGACATACAACTAATCATGGGAAACTGGACGGAGCGAGTCCCACCAGCGGCAATGAATTTCATACCAAGCGTTCTAATCACAATTCCACTTACCAGACAGACAGGGCTCAGACAGGGGTCGCTGGCTCCGACGTTCCTAAATTCCAAGGCTCCAACCAAGCAAGAACCAACTAGCTCGCTAGTTCCCAAGTGGCGCCCAATTCATTCGAAGACCAGAATGATTGGCTCTATGGCACCCAAAGCCTACCCAGGCTTTGGCTGGACGGACAGGTCACGGACAGTAGGTCCTGCCTAATTCGAATAATGCAGTGATCTCTCCCAGCTCCACTCCGGGGACTCATGCTAACCTCTCTCTCCTTCTTTCTCCTTTGCTGTCGCTGTATTTATTTCAAAGGCGGAATTGCAGGAATTACTTCCGTGTTGCGGCAACGACCCTGGCATGATGGTACAAATTGTTTCATGTCTGAGCTGGAAACAGTGGCGGCTTCGAAGTGTGTTATCCCATTCTGTCCACAATAGTTTACATAAAACGTAGACGCAAATGTATGTTCATTATGCTGAATAAACTCCTTATACATGAATGTTTTTAATTTAATATCTCCTGTGATTATTGAATATATATATACGATTGCAGGGATCTCTCTTTCTTAAAAAAAATAGCTTTCCCTGAATGTAAATTATATATCAACTGCCAAATGTATTGTACATATACTACGTAAGTAGATGCAAATATAAGTTAACAAGGTTTCTCCTCTGATGCTAGATGTTCCAAATCTAACTAAATCTTAGTTCAATATTTCTGTAACAATAATAAATGGAGCACGCTGGTTTTAATATTCGTATACTATATCCTTCGTAAGCTTTTCTCTTTTCAATAGAGTTTCATTTATGTTTCGGAGCATATCTTTCACTGAGGGTATATATACTAAATAACTTTGTAACGTAAGTATTAAAGAACAGTTGTCTACTGATATAATTATCAAATGAAAATTATTAACTTCGCTATATCACGTGTTTTCAGTCTGATGCGGTTTTTAAACACCACTCATTACGATCGTCAGATAATGAATTAAATGAACTGCATCAGTTATCTCACCTAAATATATGATTTGTAGACTTACACTCTCAATGTAAACGTACGTTTTACTCTGGCACACTAAAATATTTATTATTATAGTGTATTTTAAAATTAAAAGTGTTGGTTTCTACTGCCTTTTTGTAAAAACCTGTGAATGTTATTCAACTTATTTCACTGGAATGTCCTACGGTCTACGTATGTTTTAGTCTCGTCAATAATGAGTTTATTGATGAAAATATTACGAAGTCTTAAGAGGTATACTCCCAAAAGTACTTCCGGTTCTAAATTTTCAACATAACATCATTTAACTTTCTATATCAGATGAAGATAATAATTGAGTCCTGCTTCTCAGCAAAAGATTCGTCCTTATGGAAAATAATTTTACTTCTAACCGTTAACACGTACTGGCCACATTTAAACATAAGCACAAGTGTTGAAAATAAAAATTATCTCCAAATGCTTAGTTCCGAAGTTAAAAATACTGATCTCCACTATGAAATCTCATTGAGAGGCTGCGCGCAAGTTAAACCTTAAAGAATAAAATACTGTCCTGTTTTTGGTTTCCTTCATCCCTCCTACTCTCAAGGATCCAAAGCGATAATTGACGCCTAGTAAATCTTTTGATTGCGAGCTTACAAAAAAAATGAATCTCAAAATAATCACAAATATCTTGCATCGACTCTCTTCGTGTAACCCAATATATATTTCATGCTAAACCTTCTCTTCCTCCTTCCGTCGATACTGATCCGATTCGAAGCAACTTCTATTTAAAATCGTTACATGTTGGGGAAGCTGTTGCAAGCGATTAGTGTGCCCTAGTTCGGGGCTTACCTGCGCTGTGATGCTACTATTAACCATCACAACCTCGCTAGAGCTACAGAAAGTTTAAGTCCCAGGCGCTTCTCAGTATCCACTGGACAATTTCCAAAATTACGAGCTTTTTGAATACGAAAATAAAGCATTAACGTATAGAGATATGTAATCGTTTCCTTCTGCCAGTTTGTCACGAGCTGTCTTATTACTGTTTGATATGTTCATTAACTTGAGGCGTACGGTGGACTTTGTACCGAACTATTATTTTCAAATATGCCAGTCCCTGATTTTGTTTGAGTAAATCTGCCATCGAACATTATCTTATTATTGCTAACAGAATTTAATGTACCAGGTTTTCTTTTCAAATGATCATGTCACATTGAGTTCCGGTGTTACAAGTTTATTTCATCTAGCGGGCTACTGCATAAGATATTTCACTCCAATAGCATTGCTTTAAACATATCATATGAACTTGAAATTCTGAATAACTGCACATTTGTATGGTAGTAGAAGGGTCGAAGCACTCTTTCTTATCTTGTTAACATA
>JAGDQP010065785.1:0-11373 GCA_022664845.1 Lepisma saccharinum | reverse complement strand
GAAACTAGAAATTCTGGCAGAATCCCTTACTATTACTCCATCAGTGAATATCTTCAACACATAAAATACCATTTAATGTAACCTCTTTTGTTATCTATTTGTATTGTATCGGATTCCTTACATTCTTGGTATTATTGTATTTTATTTTATAATGTATATAAATAAGTATATTGAATCTAATATGTATGAAGAGTCCAACTGTACGATGGGAATTTACAAACTATGTACATTGAATGATGATCGATAAAAATATAGTTGTCTGAAATAAAATAAACTTACCATAGTTGAGATCAAAATCCTATTGAGGTGATTGGCTGCATACTGTAACGTAAGAAGAGGATTCTAGTTATTTACGAAACACTTTTTTACTTGTTTTATTCACTTCAGATACTCTAGATGTCTCTAGTGCTTCGTTATTTTCAAACATTTTAAATTTACTTTACGTTAAATGTGTATGGATTATGTGTTACATTGTATTATGCTTTATAGCAGAAGATTTGTTGTGCATCTAAGTAGGAGATTAGGTTAAGTAAAACAAACATCGAGCGTCTGATATGCCAGATTTCAATGAAAGTCTACGCATACTAAAGCATTATATTTCCGCTTGAATAGTTTGCAGACCTTTCTAAATTAAATCCATCCTTCTTCAATAGAAAAAGAAACTTTAATTAAAGCATTAAATGAACAAACAAACGATTATTTTAAAATGGGTATCCTCTCTATTGTCCATAGCACTCCCCGACAATACTTATCCAAAGCTAAGCAATGCTATAAAGACAGTCTCTGAAGAATTACTGGAGTGTAGACTGAATATCTTGGAAGTGTACTGACGGATATATTTTTGTTGGGACTGAGGAGTTCATTAAAAAAAAACAAAAAAAAAACCGCTAACAACGATAAATTACAATCTAAGCAGGACGAAAACATAGTTGAAACTGATGATGTATCACAATAAACAGAATCCAGCCACCACAACTCACTTTAAATTTCTACATTAATATAAATGGATTACGAGAAAAATTACAGGAAACTCTTCAACTTGCTACAGATGATGGGGGTTCATGTCATTATAATAAACGGAACTAAATTAAAATCTTCAATCTATTTACATGCTCCTGGATACAAAGTATATCGCAAGGATTGAAAGGATGCTTCAGGCGGAACATCGATTCTTGTGGATGACTCTATCCATTCCCAAGAAGTCAAATTACCTGGAAACATACAGGACATCAATTCTTCTTCGTTACATGTCCCTATAACAACTGATCCAGAAACTATATTCATTGCTACACTGTGCTTTCATCCAAGGAGAGACATAAACCTTAGCTTCCCACTATTCAAATTCCTTGAAAAACTAAGAAACTTAATGATTATTGCAGATATAAATAGTCAGCACAGAATGTTTGGTGATAGAGTTAGAAATGAGAATGGTGAGGCCCTTTTCAATTACCTTCTTAACTCACACTTAATTAACCTTCATGTTGGACCAACTCGTATTGTCAATGGAATTGAAACAGCTCCAGATAAAATTATTTTAACGCCAACTATGTTGAATAAACTAGCAAAATCTAATGTTAACAAAAGTCTACCATCCGATCATAGCGAAATATATTTAACCTTCAATATCCAAAAAGACACAAAAGATCTCACAGCTTCCTATAAAAAAATTCCAAAAAGCAGATTGGGAGAAATTCAAGACAATAATTGAGAATTACATTAAGCAACATCAATTCTCCTTTGAATCACCCACTAACTCCAATCAAATAATAGTAAACCTATTAAAACAAGCTGCCAATGAATCAGTACTCATTAGCAAATACATACCAGAAATTAAACAACTTCTGACTAATATTATTATTTTGATAAGATTAAAAAAAGAGCTCTTACAAGAAGATATCACAGACAGCCTAATATTCTTAAAAAACACATCAATAGATTACATAAAGAAACCAAAAATAAAATTTGCAAATACAGAGAAAGTAAATTTCAAGAATTTGTACCAAATATTTCTAAGGTTTATAGACTGAACCCCTGATTCTTTTGGAAGATGATTAATAGAAGAAGAAGAAACAGGAAATCTCAACGAAAATCTTTTCCTCATAAAATAGATAACATGGAAATCACGACCAAGGATGTTTTGCTCGATATTTTTTTTTTAATCACAAATATGCTGATAAGTATAGTGATCAAGCTTTCAATATGACCAACGATACTGAAGCAGAAGTAATCCAAACAACTATATTAATTAGGCAGATTATTTCACACAATGAGGACCTCACTACATTGGATAGAGAAGATGAACATCCAGGAAACACTGATAGTTTATTACAAGAAATTACAACTGATGAAATCCTCAATATTCTCAAGAAAAAGACAAAATACTTCCCCCGGACAGGATGATATTCCATACATATTTTTATCAAAATCTCCCAAGTCTTTTCTCAACATTCTGGTAAAACGCTATAACGCATCAACCATTGAAAAAACGCATTCACCATACTTATTCCTAAACCTAGCAAAAGCAGTTCAAATTCGAATAACTACCGTCCTATAACAGTCACAAATACAATATCAAAAAATATATGAAACTATTTTGGGACACAGACTATCAAACTATTTGGAAGAAACGGATCAACTCTCTCCATTTCAAGCTGGATTTAGAAACAAAATTTGCACCACAGACCAATTACTTCGAATAAGTTCAGATGTTAAATGCGCACTAAGTAGAAAATATTATGGTGGGCTTATATTTATGGACTTGACAAGTGCCTTCGATACCGTCTGGCACGACGCACAGTGTATCGAGAATCTAGCGGGACAAAATTAAATAAAGAATGAAAAGTCATAATGATAAGCAATAGTGGGTGACCGAAAGGAGAAACGTGTTGACAAGAACAAAAAACATAAGGTAAAGGTTGGTGTGATAATGATATAAGGTTATATCATGATAGTTTTGCATTATCCTGTTACGATTTAACCTCGCGCGCGAGAAGCTGGTTGTCGTTCGTACGTGTTTCGTACAGATCCTGCCAGTAAGTGAAGAAAATGACCCCAAGCAATAACACAAGTCTTGAGTAGAAGAAAAAAGAGAAACGATCATGAAAATACCAATCTTTACCCTATTATTCGATATAGTACAAATTATATTAGTATTGAACATCAGCAGAACTGTCAGAAAATGAGAAGAAATAAGATTACGTAACAGAAAACATGATATTGCAACTGAGTATCATCAGAACTGTTAGAACATGAGAATAACAAAATAACATATTATTGTGCATAGTACATATGACTTTAGTACTCTGTATCATCAGAACTTTCAGAATGAGGAAAAGAATTTTATGTTACATAGGAATGTGATATTACCACTCAATATCAGCAGAACTGTCAGAACACAAGAATAACAACAACAAAGAAATCTTCAGCATAGTGCATACGCGTTTAGTACACAGTATCATCAGAACTGTCAGAAAATGAAACAAAATATATGTTACATAGGACATACGATATCACCACTCAGTACCATCAGAAGTGTCAGAAAATGAATGTATATCTTCACCGCTTGTGGCTTGAATATCAGGTGGCTGGATCAATTTGAAAACTGCAGGGTGAATGGCTGCTGCTCTGGAATGCTCGCGGGGTCGTAATGACGTGATCACTGGATCTGAGATAATTAGAAGACTATGAAACAGGTCTTCATTTTCTTGTGATTCTCGACAGTTTTCTTGTGCTGTGCAATCGACAGTTGCTGAGATCTTTGTGGCGAGTCTCTTGCGCCTCTTCGGACATCTATCCAATGACTTCTGGGCCATGAATTAAGATCTTATGGATTGTTACGGGCATTGGATACCATTTATACAGAGAAACATACAAGTTCGCAATTTCGTTGCAATAGTCCTTCAAAGCAGTGATGTTGATGTTGTATCCACATGTCATAGTTTTGAGTATAACATGAAACCGTTCAATTAAAGATTGATCAACACCCGTTATGTTGGAAGGGAGAGCAGGATACTTAAAAAAATCGTTTTGCACTATTACCATCATTGGTATTACCTCCTTCTTGTTTTGGTGTGTCTAATAACAATCCAGTTTCAGACTGAAAGCTGTCAATGATGAATTTCTTTTTCGCGAGATTCTGCTTGTCATCAGGCGTGCGACATTACCATTTTTTTAAATATCTAATCTGTAGCCAATTATGTAGCACACATTCCATGAATCGATTTGCGCATGTAATGTTGACAAACCCCAAGAATACGTGTGAGTATCACTCTTACGGCTTCGAATCTTCTCTAAACAATTCATGTCCTTGGATGTTGCTTGGCACATGTAGCACTTTTGGGACGCTTTGTTAGAAGCTAAAATATTACATATTTTACCATCTAACATTGTTTCTTCAAATCGGGAGCGTAATTCAATAGTGTGGCCATCGAACTCTACTAAGGTTGGCACAAGAGACGTAATTTGATTCCTAACATTTTCGAATTCTTCTAATACTGATTAGTCATTTTCCTTCACGAACCTAAATCTTATAGGCCTGCAATGTAAGGTGGAAGACGGATGAGGGTTTCGCCATACCACACAGTCTTTGTATCCGCGTCTTCGAAACCATAGAATTCTAATGGTACCATTGACGTGGTCAAAACATGTGTCGTCAAAATCATATGCCTTTGATTTTTGTTTATATCTGCTTTGTCCACCACTGCCATCGACTTCCCATTTAATAATCATTGTTAAGTTGTTCAGCGTCGATTTACCTTCGTTAACAGTGCTCTTTAATACTTCTTCTTGCACAACACAAAGCTGTTTTAATGTTAAGTCTACTACGGATTGTAATCGGACTTCTGCTACAGATTCACTAAATGTACAGGTATCTGTAGTTGGATAACACTTCTTTTTAGCTTCCCTTATTTTGTCATACGAGGGATGGATTTTAAAGCCTTTTCGTAGAGCTGATGTTCTCATCAATTTGTATTTTCGACAGCTCAGGCACATGAACGTTATTAAAGCGTGCTTCTTCAGGCGAGAACTAAGGTAGTTGATGTTCAATGTCTTTTACTGCTTTTTAATCCTTGTGACACTTTTTGGACTTCTCGTCAATTGTTGCAGAACACTATTGGCATCTCTGTTGCCAGAGTCCCTCAATTTTAAGACGTGTGGCGTGTGTTAATTCACGTAAAGAACGCTATGTCAAAAGTGATTTTTGTTTCGGTGCACTTGAGCTAAACGTTTTCTGTGGTCGCCCAACTTTTTTGTCACTCCCACTAGCACTTGTAGCTTGTACATCAAGATTACTGATTGTGATTGTTGTATCCAATCAGTGTTCTTCAAGAACACACTTTTATTGCGATGACAAGTTTTCCATCTGTGATTGAACCCTGTGATAAATGAATGAGATACCCAGTTCAGTTCTTTCAAGATAATCGATGAACACATATGAAGCTTAAATTTGGCTTGCAGGTGCTGTGTAAGTACATGTTCCGGTTCAGTGGACGATGAGCGCGATTCAGCATCAACATTTTTTAAATATTTTCATATAATTCTCTTTTTGACACTATCATGACCATACTTGCAAAACTTGGCATACCATTCACAAACGCAAATAGTTGCACTTGCAATTCATTTTATACATATCTATAGGCATGTCAGATCATTATAGAAAACAAACAATTGCATACAAACTCGTTCCAAAGTTTTGGCAGTCTAATTCACTCGTACTGAACCTGGAATTTTCATAGAGTTTCTATGTGGTTCTTCTGTGATATTATTTAAAGTATCAAAGGTTCCATGGTCTATTTAACTACACAAAATGAGAGATACGTACCATGCAGGTTAGATCCCATGTACTTTGCACAGGTATGTAAGCAACACGAACTTTGCTCCCACCTAACTGGCAAATGGTTAACGCCTGCTCGAGCGCTCACTAACACGCAGACACCTGTTTGTGCGGGGTTATAGACAGAGACGCGTAGCGGCTAGACGTGTAATATTTTGTAACTGGCTTCTACATTTCATCAGCTTCAATTCTAACCAGTTTCCCGTACACATCTTTCAAGTTACTTTTTTTTACTTTTGTCCCGCTAGATTAGCGAAATCGTACATTGTGCGACGGTCTGATTTTCATCAAACTTCGTACCACCTACATCAGATGCATAACTAATTTACTAAACGACAGAACCACTCAAATTAAAATAAGCAAAGATCTTAGCAAGGATATAAATATCAAAAGGGGTGTACCTCAGGGCGCCGTTTTGAGTCCCACTTTACTTACTTGATGCGAATGATACAGCGATTCCAACTGAAAATTGTACAAAACTGGGTCTATTTGCGAACGATACTGCGTATTGGTCCATTGCCAAATCCACCAAATATGTAATTCGAAAATTAGAAAGTATTACTGAAAAATTTGTACAATGTTGTAATACCTGGTGTTTAACACAAAATGAAAATTAAACTCAACTTTTCTATTATTCTGGACGTAACACCACCGAGACAAACATAAATATTTGACAGTGAATAATACAAAAATCAAACCTTCTACATTTGTTAAATACTTGGGAGTTCTTTTAGACCAGAGGATGACATTTAGAAAACACATTCTAAACATACGTAAAAAAAGGAATGCAGGTCCATTCTACTTTTAAGAGCAATATACTATAACGACAACCTCTCTGCTGGGATAAAAATGCACCTTTACAAATCAGTAATAAGATCGATTATTACATACGGACATCAACTTTTCAACTCTACAAGAAATATAGCTCCTCTACTAAAAGTTGAAAGTTATAACATTCGATTTGCTTCCAAACTCTGGCAGGACAACATTGCAACTCTGTATAAGACATCAGGTTTGACTCCACTTAACGAATTTCTAGAAGATGAAAAAAAGAAATACTTCAGCAAAGCTATACAGAATAAACCCCAAACCTTACCTCCAATACCAATTCACTTTTTTAACTAACCTGACTCTGTACGTCATTGACTAAACAGACAAATACCAACTATAATGAGATAGGATTAGCAAAAAAACTTTATCCCTTGCCGGTTCAAATCACACAACTATTGTTATCACACAATATAAATTATTCTCAGGATGAAAGTGGCCTAAGTCGGCCAGAAGTCCATCCTGAGGGCCCTGCGGGCCTTGGGTAAATTTACTTTATTGATTTGATTTTTCGTTGAACAAAATATAGTCTATGGCTTTGCTAATGTTTGAAATAATGTTTTAATAAGGATTTCATAGTTTATTGATTTATTAATATGAAATCCTTTTTAATTTAGTGGTTGAAGAAGAAGATACCTGTGGTGTATTGAAACTTGTATTTTTGTATATGGATACAAGGGTGAGTGAAATAGGCGATTTGTACAAAAGTACGTAGGAACTAAAATTCTTTCCACACAGAAAATAAATATTATTAATTATTAACTTCTAGTGAAGAAATAAGTTAAGATATATAAATGTACAGAATTTAGTTAAATAAATGGACAAATTTTAACTCAGAATCGCAGAAACTAATGTATTGATGTCAAGTATCAAACGTAGTACATCGTATCTTCTATTTAGGTTCGGGTGGGTGGATCAAGATATCGTGAATTTAAAGGACTTAGTTCCTACACTTCATAAAAGCCGCGAATCGCTACTGAAGTGAAATGGCTAGCAATATTCTGGTCACTTACTTGCTTTATTTGTCAACTTACGACAAAAAACCCTGCCGGACGGGTGGCCGAGCTGTCTACGGCGGTAGGCCATCGACTCGAAGGTCTCGGGTTCGAGTCCCGGCAGGGGCATGGGTGTGGATTTTAACAGCTAAAGGCGAATTGTGACGGGCCGAAGTCCAAAGTTACTAGACTGGCCTATATAATAAATAAAGTTTACAACAAAATCCGCCTTAGCATTCAAACTAGAGACTAGGGCGAAACCGGATCCTGAAGTAACCGAGAACCGGATCCTAAGGGAATCGGTTCCGAGATCCGGTTCCAAGATCCAGAACAGGGTACCGAGACCCAAGATCCGGATCTGAGATCGGGAACCGGGTACCCGGATGGAAGTATCCGGAACCACATACGTTAGGATCCGGGTAGTGAGGATCCGAATCCAAGTGCCCTGCACGGCAGCTTCCAATTCTTTTTGATTGTTGAAATGTCGTGATCTCTGGATATGATCCATCGATTGAAACAAGTAATAATTCGATGGGGCGAGATCCGGACTGTATGCTTGGTGTGGTTGCAGTTCGATTCCCTTAAGTTGCTGGACCTTATTTTTGGTCGTTCGAGTTGTATGCGCTTTTTTGTTGTCTTGCTGCAGACACACTCGCTTTCTCTTCACCAATCACGAGTATTTTTGCCGCACAATTGCATATATCCGCTAGAAGTATAGATTAGCATTGATGGTTCGACCGTCCGGAACAAACTCCTGGTGAATTATGACCCTCAAAATTTCATCAGACGCAGAGCATCATCTTGCGTTCGAAACGCCCTTGTTTGAAGACAGGTTCCTGAAAATGATCCTTGATTAATCACTGTTTATGCACGTTAGGATTACGAAAAAAAATCCACTTATCACTACATGTAATTATTCTCTTCATGAAGTGCAGATCACATAGATTTTCCAGATGATTTTTGTTAACATTCACTTACCGATGTGTTTGAGCTAGGATCGATTCGTGACGCACAATGCGGATGCTCCGGATACTTTTGCTGAGGTCGTGAATATGAGAAACCACGCTGGACTGTGATGTACCGAGCTTGCCTCCTATTCTCCGAGTACTGGTGGTAGGATTTGGCGCACGGCTTCAGAATCCACGGTCTTCGGCCCACCTGACTTCGGCTGATCGTCGAGATTCTTTGTAACCAGAGCGAAATTTCGTGAACCATTTGGTGGTTGTGCTCTGATTCACACTTCACCTTTCGCACTATGCGTAATGTTTCGGGTTGCTTCCGCGGCGTTATGGTCAAGTTCGGACTCGTATAGCAAAATTTCTCGAATTGAACAATGTTGCATGTTCCTAGTTTATTTTCTGTCACTTTACACACAGAACGAAACACTTCACAACTTTTCACAGGACCAAGTAATACGAAACGACCCGTGCAAAGGGGAAGCTTCGACACCTTGAATTGCTTCGGTCACGTAACGCAATCGTCGCAGATGATTCACGTAAAACTTTTGACTCAATTTTATATATATAACAAAACTAATCTCGCACGTCCTTATTTTTACCATGAATACTAATGTCAAACTATATTTCAGGCAGCTCTTGGATACGAGCAAGATGGACGAGTCTTATGGTTATGTGGAGGATCACTTATTAGTGATAGATTTGTTCTGACAGCAGCCCACTGTACCTCTAGTAATCTGTGAGTATTAAAAGAGTTTGAAAATGTTTGTAAAATGTATGTTTAGTTTAGAGCCATATAAACAACATTGTAGTTCTGTCTTGGTTATCAATTTTTAGGGGGGTTATCAGCAGTCATTTCTTGCAGTCTTTTTGACAAACAGAGGGACTCGTTTCGCAAACAAAACGTGTAACCATCATCTAAGTTTTTAAAAATATGTACACTTGAAGACGCTCAATTGGATCGTGCAAAATATTGTACAGAGAACAATTTTTTTTAACTCTATCTAATTAGGCTTCTTGGCAATTATTCCAATTATTTTCTTTTCTTTTGGAGTTTAAAAATACTTCAAAGCAATCTTACAATTACTAATGAAGTCGTAGAGTAATATCCACAGTAACACAACGGCATCGGGCCGACATAATTTTCAGATTGGTTCCTCATCGTCTTTGTGGACTGGCCAACTTTATCCCACTTGATACGATGTGAACCCCCTTATGGAAATTTAATAGGCGTGCTCATGAAGCATAAAGCGGATTCCCCCCCTTGACACAGTGTTGGCCCAACTGAAGAATTATGTGGATCTGCCCATAAAGAAGCAAATGTGTTGCATGAAATGTCTTGATTTGCTGTGGACGAAATTTTAACCATTTGGCTTAAAATGTAGGGTAGTGCGTGGGATGTCTTCAAAGTTTGGACAACATCATTTCTGATACTCTATACTGTTTATTTCTTTGTATTTACTTACGACTGACATTTTGGTCCTATTGGTAAGGCGCTGGACTCCTAATCCGAGTTGGAATTCTTCCTCACACATCTCTATTCTAACCTTTTACCCCCTCAGTTCTCTGATAAATGATGGTGTCTGGTTTATATCAGTCAAGTTATTGAAAATTTCCATACTGTTAAGTTTGCTGGCTTTTTCTAGGAATGTTTCTGACAATTTTAGGATTTAGGTGAACCCTAAGTCGGCAACGATATGGGGCCCACATAGTTGTCCCATATTGACCAAGGTAGGAAAAATGTTTGCCATTCCACTTGGAACCCATGTTGATCAACGATATGGGACCCACGTAGAAATTTCATTGTGGTCCACACTGGCCAACATTCTTGTGCTACTGAGGATCTGTACTGAACTAAGTAGGTACACTTCTCTAATTCTTATATGTTCCATACAAGTGCAAAATAACGAACTAAATGAGACTATGAAGAATGAAACTAATACAGATATGGATCAAAGTAAATTCCAGTAGAAATAAAACCCACAGTGGTGCACAGAAGAAAAAATATTTAATTTCACGAACTACGTCACAAAATCGTTACCACACGTAACTCAGGACATATAACGTCATTTCTCATGGATAATAGAGCTTAGTTTTTGCTTATAAAGTCAAATTCCCTTTTAGGTTGTGATCTCTGTAACATATTCTGGAATCAAATTCTAGGCTATCGTATTGTACTTGTTTAAGGAAGTAACGGCTTTTCAGGTGAAGCTGGTGAAGTGGCATTTCACATATTACTTTTTTTTTTATATATATTAATGTTTTATGAAACTGTTAAGAAGAATCAGTCATGATATGAAATAGTTTATGCTTATGCATCAACATGTTCAGCTCTTGGATAGAAAAGTGGCATTATGGGTAATTTCGTGAAGCATAAAAATCCAGGAAATTGTTTAACAGACTGACTAGGTATGTTTACATGTGAATGTATTTGTAGCGCGTCACAAGCTGCCACAGATGTAAGGTTAGTTAAAAATAATAACTTCTAACGGTAGATGGCAGCACTACGTCCGTATGTCTCTGTGGTAGTTTTTCCGTAAAACGAAATTTCAATGCTTCTGCTGCTACAATTTGTAGCTTAGTGTTGTATATTTCGAATGTTAATTATTTTCAATTTTATTTTATTCATTGATTGTATTTTAGAATAAGTATTTTGTGCTTTTAAATTTTAAAAGAATATTCCAACTTTATGGATGAGGCTATGTCACGCTCACATGTTTTATTAAAAGATTTATGTAAAGCTCCAACTAGTAACGTAAAA
>JAGDQP010065783.1:0-11373 GCA_022664845.1 Lepisma saccharinum | reverse complement strand
AATTGAACAGGTCACGCTCTAATTACCTTGAACGTTTATTAGCAAGAGGCACGGGAATTTTTATTCATTTAAAGAGTTCAAAACCATCACCTGTAAGTCAGTATCAATCTCGTTACGAGTGTATTTGAATTGAATTTTATCTATAGCCTTTAGTCATGTTTTGTTTACATTAGGCCAGGCTGGGGAAAGTAGAAGAAAGGAAGGAACTGTCCCTGCATCAAGCCGGTGGGAGAGCGCGAAAACTGAAAACACATAAGCCAAAATGGACTATTGGTGGGTTCGAAAGCAGGTTTTTCCTAATGGGATAGCAACTAAGGAATGCCAGCTCGGCTCTCGCTTTAGGTGTAATAAAATGTTCGCCAAGGGACGCCATTCTTCAGACGTATGACGAGCTTAGACTTTAGATGCCAGTAATTTAAATGTAAATTAAACTAAACTTCAAATATTACTCTAAAATTGTGCACTGCATCTGAAAAATCACTGTGTAGGTATCGTTCGAATAATAAATTTTGAAGCAGAAAATAAGTTGATTTTAGGGGAGCCTGAAAATGTTACGAAGAATATTTTAAACAGGACATCATCTAATTTCATTCGTATTTTTTCTCTCTATCCATTGCCTTCCTCTAATAGTAATATTAAACTTTCAGCACTCAGCATCTAGGCCCTTCAATGCTAGTTGTGTCTTTATGCAAATAATTTTTGGGTTGAGAAAGCTATCACTTTTCCGCATTTACAAGAATATAAGCCTAGTTATTCTTTCCATTTGCATTTCCACGGGATATAATTTTCATCACTGATTTTGTCTTTGCATGGTATTTAGGCAACTTTCGTTCAGTATCTACCATTCCAAGTTTGGAAGTAGACTACCATCCCGGCATTTGCTTAGTGTAGCTTACGAAAAACATCAATCAGGATGGCGGTCGCTGGGAACAATCCCAAGACCTTTCGATTGCAAAACCGACGCTCTACCAACTGAGTTACGGCTGTTCGGTCCTCGTTGCTAATGCACTGTATATTCATTTGAATCCGTCTAATATCGGCATTGGAAATGTGCGTATCAAACCACAAATTATAATAATACAACGTTACGTCGATTAGTATAGTACTCTGAAAAGGATGACAGAGTCTCAGTTTAAATCCCTACGCTGCGATAGTTCATGCAACTGGTGTTTAAGTTTATTCCGTTCTTCCTGCTTCACATTTAAAAGGTGGAATGTTCGATTTGAAAATTTTAAGTTAGGCAGTTATTTAGTACTCTTCTCAGTTAGTGACCTTCATACAAATAAACAATAAATATACTACAGTATATAACTACACTATGCCAGTCTAGAACTTTATTCTCTGTTCTACAAGTGAAAAATTCTTCTACAAAATTAGCTTTGCCACTGCCGAATGACTTCTTGTAAATGAAATTTAGGAAAGTACTGCATTTTTCTTGGGCGTATACTAACATGGGCATGTTTGTTGTTCCCACGCTCAGTCGTCGGCGAAATTTGTCATATCTTCAACTATATTTACACATTTATAGTGGGACCCAACTTTTAGCAATTAATTTCTCTACAAATATTCAATATTTAATACGGGTAAACCAGTCAGTCCAGGAAATTCGGGATGAATTGAGAATGGGTACATTAATGATTTGGATGCACTTCACTTACGATTTTGACCACGAGCCGCCACTGTATAGTATAGTTTATTAGAATGCATTTCCTTTTACTTTCTGTGATTCAGAAGCATTATTCTTTGTAGTTACTCTCTCCATAAAGACCTAATGAGATTTTGGCCGTCAGATTTGCTATCAATGAAATCTGGATATATACTTCAGTCATAAGCCATCCTCTATATGTCTTCTCGTATGATGTCGGCTGCATCTAATACTATCCTTAACCGTTCAGTAACGGACAGATTTCCTGTCATTATATCACTGATACATAACTTTATGAGCCGTGTCCGATAAGCAGAGTACATTTTTCCTTCCAGAAACATTTGAAACAATGATCTGTTCCTTAAAATGTTATTAAAGATGCTTGTCTGTATATGACAGCCATCCTTTTGACCAGTTCATAATATTTTTTCTATGCTTTCAGAGTGTGCTGGCATTCGTCACTGTTATATATGTACTCACATAACATAGAAAATGACCTTCCCAGTTTCTATTTCGGTCGAGGTCCCCAATTAGATTAGTTCTTAAAAAATCTTTGGAACACTTTCCATGGTACTACACTGAAATGGGACTATAAGGCTATTTTGAGATATATCTTTATTTTATCAGACAATCATTTCATTTTTCAGTACTCAAGTTATTTGATATTGCATTTTAGTATCGGGAAATATAAAGACAAAGTAAATGTATTCTTATAGAAAGTAAACTAGACGTCATGGAAATATGTAAAAAAATTAGTTTAGTTGCAGAGATTATGTCGAATACGAAATTCCCGACATACACGAAGGTTGCCAATCGTATGATCAGGATTAGGCAAGCACCTTGACACGCGTTTCGCCCGCTTCGTGACCATCGATTGCTGAGGCAAGAAGAAAACGTAAGCAACCGAGATGATGTGTTCGTAAGGCGAATGATTTGGAAATTTACCAGGAGGAGGAAGACGATTACGTTGAGGGAACCGACTTGGGTTCCAGGACTGAATTAATAGACGTGACACCGCGAACATGTAATTAGGAACGCTCATAGTCGGTAGCACCAGTTATATGCTGCACGCGGATAGACCGAACTTCTGAAATGCGTTTGGAAATCTGAACGACCTTTTTGTAAGTTACAATTATCTTTTTATTGGTTCACGGAGTCTCGTATTTGCCATTGTTTATCTCACATTTGGATTTTGCTCATAAATAACTTGTAACTTTAAGTTATAGAAATTTAGATAGATGGCATAGTGAATTGCCAATAACTAAATTTCTGGGACGTCGATTTTTGGTTAAATTAGAAAACCTGATTTTTATTTAATTGTTCCCTTATCGATCCCAATCTTAGTTCGTAAGTATAGGAAGATGACTTATCAACAACATCTTGACAACACCCAGTGGTCGCAATGGTACCAAGGTTATGCCCCGTAATTACGTAACTCTACAAAGCGACTGTGGAGGTGAAAAGCTCGAGCAAATTTAAAAAAAAATCAGCAGGAAACGAGCAATATATCAGTACTTTTGGTACAACAAGATTACTCACAATAAGAAGAGTGGCCCTTACTCTTGGTTCCCACTCATCATTTCTTAAGGTACATTTTCTGATAAGATTTTCCCTTATTTCTAAAGTCACAACCATATGAAAACACTTTCTACGCTCTGATGCAGTTTATGCATTTTCCACAAATGAAGTAATTTCTTTTTAAATCGAACGTTGATTCTCAGGTCCTTTGATGTTGAACGATGGGATGGTTTATCGGTCTGCATTGATATATGATCAGATTTGATACTATAGCATGTCTTGTATAGTTCTGCATGCCTGCTCTGAACCCGAAGAGTACTTTCTTTTCCAACTTTTCATGCAGTCCATCGCTTCATATCAAACTAAATTCAATAAAGTCCGTAATTCTCTTTTCACTATTACAATTTCTCATTGAAGATATTTCGCACTAAGAGCAGATAATAAGTCAAAACCAAACATATTTTTTTAATTGTATTTCTAAGAAATAAGTAATTTGTTAAGTTTAATGCATTCATTCTGCTACGTAAATTTTCACAAGATCCTGACAAAGTCTCTTTAAAATGATAACCGATTACTACACTCTGACAAAAATAATAAATATAAGCTACAATATTTAATTTAAAATACCACATCTTCAAAAGTAAGTTATACTAGGAAATTAAAATTACCAAATACATTTAATTTCCAACTTATCGTAATAAATTCTATGAGGTTCTGTTTTCTCTTGCTGAGTGCAGAAATAGCTTACATTTGAAGTTCCTTCTTTCTTTCTCTATTTTTCACCACCCACATAGCAATTTTAACATGACTGAACTTTGTGGCAAGCTGGCATGCTATCAGGGTACGTGAAATATCACATGAAAAGGCCTCCAAATATCATTACTTTACTTGCCACTACACAACAGACAAGTTGTCATAATCGTCGAGAGCTCACAACTGCCTCATGGGGATAGGGCGCACACAGAAGGATAGGGCACACATTGTTCGCGCGCTGTCGGGCCTCATTTCTGACTCATTAGATAACACAGTAATTGTTCAACAATATTGATATATACATCATTTTAAAGCTTATGAAACAGACAACAACTTTTATCGCGAACATTTTTTATATTGTGAGTTTAAAACAAGCTTCACCGTAAAAGTGTAAATTTTAAAAGCAAAATATCGTTATTTTGCGCTTTTGATCAAAGTACGGCAAAATTACTACAAATAGCGCAAAAAGCATAATAAACATTTTTGTAGTCTGTTATATGTGAATTATAACAAAACAGAATCATGTCGTTATGTCTATTGGTTACGGAGATACGATACAATTTCTGATTTCTTTCCTCAATTTATTTTTTCAATAGTTTGCTATTCGACTGTAGCGTGTGCGTTTCAAAATTCCAGTTTGTATATCAGTACATTAAATTACACAAGAAAACTGCAAACCAGTCTAACTTACCATGTTTGTTAACGAACATGTAAATTATCTGACTACAAGAACAGAAAATTTAAAAAAAAAACAGAATACAAAAATTTATAAGGAACTATTTGTGCCTTAAAAATCAATATTTCTCCATTAATAAATAAAAATGACAAAATATAGAGAAACAAGGTTCTCTCTTTTATGATTATTTAATTGACTTTGTTAAAAGCACATGCTATTTAAATATCAATTGTTTGATTAAATATAAATACAAAGAGAAAATATTAATATAAGAAAAAGATCTAGAGGTGTAAAAACTAAACAATAAATGTAACCATATGAAACATTTTATTGTACTTTTATTTAAAAAAATATCACAGTGTTTACAAAATGTATAAAACTATATATTTAACATACTCAACAATATTATATTCATTAAAAAGCCTTAGAAAACAAACTTTATTTCTCTATAAAAGTAAGTAACTTTTTATATAACTATCGTATCACTTGTTTCAAAATGTAAATTGACACACATCCTTTCATCTACAATCAAATACATACTATGCACTTTCATGTTCTTATGCACTAAATTTAGATAGGAAATATTTAGTGCATAAGAACAATTGTTTTCATCTTAGATGCATTTATTTTATTTAGTGTGGAAGTAGACATTTCATCAGGTTCATTCTTTAAAACTAATCTAGAACGAAATGAATTACACCATGATTTATGAAGAAACTCTTGAAAACAAAGTTTATATTCAATGTTAAAGAAATGAAGATGAAAATCACATATATCAATATAAGTACATGTCTTTGAACAACTTAACAAAATACATTTAACAAAACAACAAAAACTAAATTGTAAAGAATCAGCAATACGAATAAACTTGGCATAACGAATAAAGTTAATTCCTATAAAATGAAAGGAGTTCATAACATCTTTATATTTTGTGGGAGTATTGTTTCATTCAGTATGTTCTAAAATACAGCGTAAAACTCAGTTTATTTTTTTGATATTACATGCAGTGTTAATAAGCGAACTAAAAATAGAGAAACATACTTTAAATGGCCACTACGAATGATACCATAGCGATACATATATATTTGTAATGCGTTTCATAACAAATGAAACAGATATATTGTCTTTTCTGTACAGAAAATACAAGCATTCTACTAATTTCAGTAGTACATATTTTAGGCAGCAATTGAATCCTAGACACCCTGAATCACGATCCAAGATGAATTTTATTAATTTTCCGGTCTCTATGTGAAATCTTCTTGTGGTTTACTTTATTCTCAAGTCACTATAGAGTACATAGAAAATGAATAAACTGATTTTCTTGCATGTTTGCTTTTGAATTCCAAATTTGTTTCTTATTGTAATA
Source organism: Lepisma saccharinum (assembly GCA_022664845.1). Lineage (NCBI taxonomy): Eukaryota > Metazoa > Arthropoda > Insecta > Zygentoma > Lepismatidae > Lepisma > Lepisma saccharinum. The sequence continues at coordinate 5,415 of JAGDQP010065783.1, read as the reverse complement.
TCAAACAATTCATAAGAATTTCACAGTTTTTATAATTTAGCGATTTCTTCCTCTGAATAAATATGATATGTACTGTTAATAAGACGACCCCAAAATTCTTCAGCATATTTAACATTTTTTTGAAAATTATTTTATTTAAAGACTATTAAAGAATATATCCTTCCACAAAGTAGAAAATCAGTAAAATATAAGTTACGTAGAAACAATTGTACCCATTAAATAAGTAGTAACGGAGAGTGCACTTTAAAAATGTGTTTTGTACTAGTTTTCATTATTTCATTGATAGAGATAGTTCATGTTTTACTAAGATGAAATATAGATTGTAATTTACCTTTAGAAAATACTGTAACTAAGAATAAGGTTCGTGTGCTTTTCGTAATAAACAAACACTTAACAGATTGAAACTAAGGAGCTGAGAAGCAAAGGAATGCAAGTGGCAATGAAAAATAAAAAAAGTTGAATTATTTTTTATAAGCAGAAGCTTAGTTTGGAAACGTTATTTTAAAAATTCCAAATTGTGTTAGAATATACATTTGGTTATTTTGCTCGAGCAACGTGCATGTAAACGTGCGAAAAACATAATGATATGGAATGTTGAGATTTTTAATAGTATCTAATTCTAAATTTTAAAACATAATTCTATAAGGAAACTCTAATTGAAAGCCAAGAAGCATGAATTTTTAAACACGATCTTTTCGCCAATAAACTATGGTTTACGATCAACGAAATTCCAATGACAATTATCTAAAGACAGTTGCTAACTATTCATATTATCTATATGAAGACATTTTTCCTTATGAACTTAAATGTAGCCAAAAATGCAGTTACATTTACTATATTATTAAAACACGCAAGAAATACATTAAAAGTAGAATTCTTCTGTTTTCAATACAAGGAAACAATGTAAAGAATGAATATTAAAACTATTATTACAAAATTTAAAAGTTTTCCTATAATATTTTTTGTGTGTATTCATATCACAATAAGAATTAAATAAAATACACTCTTATAGAAAGTTGAAGTTGAACATTTTTTATCATGTATATTACATTTCCTAACTCAGCCTTACAAACTTAAGCATGGAAACACCAGAGTCATATTAATTCCAATATATAAGATTGTATACAACTGTTTTGTTACTGCAAATTTGATAAACGCAGAAAGTGTTAAAAGAACAATTATTGTTAACTAAATATCTTCTGCATAATTCATTAGTCCAGAGGAAAGGCGTTGTTTAGTTGCAATATCTGACCAACTACAATACAAATATAAATATGTTATTCTTAAAATGATATTGTAATAAGTTTCTTAAGCTGTTACTTTTTGAAACAATATTACTTACAATATCTGAAAGTTGTTATATAAAGATAATGTTTTGTCGCAACAAGGGGAGGCATATATTGAATTATTTTTCCTATAAAATTTGCGTACAAGAAAGAAATTATCTATAATGATTGTTCATGATTTCGGAAATACTTTCATCAAAGATTATATATGAAATATTTTATATAGCTGCTTACTGTCTCCTAAAATCTGTGAAGAGAGCACTGTAATTTAGTTCTATTTATTCAACTTGTATTATTTGTACAACTAAATACTGTGTTAGTGTATAACACCAATTGGAATTATCCCAGCACACTCTCAAACAACTTGTACAAAGTCAACATTAAAAAAAGTGCGTCATCGTCATAAGTTAGGAACAATATTTTCCAATATATCGTCATAAGTGTAAATATATTTCACAAAATACAAACAAACAACCTATTTTTGTTTAAATATATTTCTAAAGTACGTTAAACAAGCTATTTATGTAGTTCTTTTATATGAATTAGTAGAAGATACAGTGATTATGGAAAATATATTATTCAAAATGTTGTCCACTTGTATTTTGTTTCGCTACAACTTTCTATTATTCAATTTCACCAAGAATTGTAGCTACTGAAGTAAAATTCTGTACTTTGGAAATATTCTTGAATGGCACATTCCAACTTCAATATAGTCACACACGTATTGGTGTAGGTTTTTGTAGTTTTTAGTATAAACTAAAGCTCTCATATTCTTGTGTGTCTCAGCATAAACCTGGAGAATATCAAATTGTTTGCGAAAATTTTTCAAGTTTGCAATATTTTATTAGGAATTAGTCTGCAGAAATATATACTGTATCTTCTTAATGCTCACTCGAAATGACTTCCATGTAGAAAACAATAATGCTAGGAACTCATAGTAACAAATTATTACTAAATATTAGATTTACCAATGAAGTTATTGGCATTTGGGAATTCGAAACAAAAATATTTTAGTTTTACAAGAAAAGCACATTTTATCGCCAAAACGCTTACTTTAGGATTACTTAGGCAAGGAAAAAATCCGGTCCAACAAAGCTACCACATTTTGGAAAATCGTAAGGTGCATTTGGTAACTGATCCGTCCTTCCTACATGAAGTATAACATTCAATCCCCATGTTGAATGCGATAAATGCTGATCTTCTAGAAGCCAATATCCTAAATAAGAAGGAAAAAATAACTTAAATTTTATCAAATTAAGAACTTTAGTACTAACAAACATTCATTTCCATTTCGTCCATTTCAGTTTACTTAGGTTAGTAATTTTTTTTAAAAAAATAAGAAAATTAGCAAAGGATAAACATATTACAATTCTTATGTTTAATCAAGATACTTTCAGATTTATCTTAAATGAGTATTCAGATTTTCCCTGTAATTTAGGCGATTAAATATTTTACTTTCAAATGTTTAAGAATAGTCATATAATGAAGGGAGTGTTTCTAAGATTGTGTTCATAAGATTCATTCTTATGTTAACTGCCATTGCGCTGAAGACATGCATAGGAATTCCCTCTAAGACGAATTCCTCAATCATAAATTTTTCTCAATTACAATCCGTGGATGTAACTTAGATTGTCATTCACTCCAAAATGACGCATATTTTCACAATTCTTCAAATGAACTTTATTGCTTGTTTTGATCCGAGTAATTCACTTTTTATGTCTTTTATATAAAAGTGCGATTGTAGTCACCGCATCACTTTTGGACCATAAAATTAATTTGTCATTCAGTACAGTCCTATTCCCATATACTTTAAAAATTGCTAAAATAATTCGCATATATAAAAATGGTTAACAAAACTGAGAAATCAAATTACTGACCAATATAAATCCTTCCTCTGCTCAGAAAAAGTTTCGAAAAAGTATTTCTAACTATACTGATATCTTCACTGAAAATCAAATTACACATAAACTGCACAATATGTTCCAGTTTTACCACGTTTTAGTGCCCTTTTGTGAAAATTATATAAACACATTTTTAGTGAACAACACAGATTTAGTGCACATGCCAGTAAGATTTTTGGTGTTATGATACCCAATTCATGCACAAAAATTCCACTTAACAGTGACAATTGTACTAAACGTGATCTGAAAATGAATTCTAGATAATGTGAACTACTGTAAACATGAATTTAACGTGTGCAAAATAAGCACTATGGGTGAGAACCCAATAAAGAGAGATAATGAGCTCACAAAAAAACTCACATATTTTCAGCAGGTTCATATCAAGTTCACATTAAATGAAGTTTTAATAAGCTATTTGTGCCATGAGATTTTCAGTGTTCAAAAACAATATAATTATCCTGGAACAGTTCGGATTTTAGAATCTATATATCTAGTTGTACATTATTAACGTATTTTATTTCGCCGTAAAACATTATCAACTATAATTACATTGTTTCTCTAAGCTGATTTGGTGCTCTTATTCCCTCAGGTAAATGTTGCCAAATATATTAAATAAACAGGCGATGTTTTTGATCCCATGTCTGCATGAATAGGTAGAGATTACAATAGGAACAAAAAAGAAGGAATAGAAAATGCTATAACAGCAGGAAATACTATGTATGCAGTGTTTTATAACCTTTAAGCGAAGACTCAAGACTCTATGTAAAAACAAGTTTGAAAAGAATATATTCATGCTATTTACAAATGTTCAAACTACGAAAATTGGTCCTATTAATCCCATTCTATGGCGTCTGTAGTTGAGGTCGTAACACTTCTTGTAGAGCGAAAGCCTGTTAATGAATTTGGACAGCAAGGACAATACACTGAAGAGTTACATAGTTTGGTTTGCCATTATTGAATCTGTCAGTTATGATACCAGGAAATATACTTCGAAGTGTGTTAAATCAAATAACTATGACACAGAACGTTGTAGAAAATTAATTCTTTACCGTTATTTTCATGCTTTTCCCCTTTTGTGAGTTTTACAACCGACTGCAGGTGACTGACGAAACTCGATGATTGAAGGCTAGGTAATGTTAATCCAAAAGACGTATGTCAGAAGCAAAATGGGCTGCATATCTGACCATTTTTATAAATATACAGTATAAATGTTATAGATATAGTTGCAGTCGCACAGCTTTGTTCCCGGTTTCTCGAATGATTCCCGTGCTCGTGGTTCTACGCTCAAATTTTTGGGGAGGGACATAGAAAGCAGCCGTTCGGAATTCCCGTTAATTGAAAAACTTGTACGTGCTGTTTTAAGAGCTCATAAGCGCATTTACGTGAACAATAGAAGATACAAGCAGAAGTAATAAAGGAAAATGTACTTTCTTAATTCAATTTACGATAGCACCAATTTGTTTCGTATTAAATAGACTCCTGAAGGCTTCAACACACATAAAGTGAAACGAAACCACTTACTATAAACAAGAAAAGTACTTTTGGGGGTCACCAGCCGGAAGACATGGTAAAAGGTGGGTCGCGGCTTTAAAAACGTTTAGAAACGCTGATCTTGCAAATATCTTGTTTTATAAGTTCTAAAAGGAATTGGTGTTTATAATTGCAGTATTTTGAACCCACAATATGTTGAAAATTAAATAACATTTCCAGTATAGCGAAGGATATGTAGTTTCCAAAATTAGTGCTTTTCTAATTTTATGTAAAATAATAACGAACTTCGAAACTTTGTAAGAATTTAGACCTTTAATAATGTTATGCAATTGTTTTCTTCTATAGAGCTCATACCTATTGCACTAAAGCAACACTTCTTTGTTTTAATATGTTGTCAGCGACCCTGTGACATATATCATTCATAAATCTTTCAGTAAAATTAGACAGTCCTAGACATTCAGAACAAAACGAAACCTTTTACAGGTTTAGGTGCTCACGTCAACAATATGACTTCCACCGCAAACATAGACTTTTATTTAAACGATGCGTATCTTCTGAGAGAAGATACAAACTTCGATCTTGCGTTAAATTGAAGATAATAATTGGTCTCAGTGATTCAAGTTGATATGATGTGTATATGCTATTGTCATATTTAAATATGGTGACTGTTATTCCCTCAAAAAAGTAGTTTTATTCCTTTCACTATATAATATTAATAGCAAATAACTATGGAACTC
>JAGDQP010065782.1:0-11373 GCA_022664845.1 Lepisma saccharinum | reverse complement strand
TGGTTCAAATATCTTCAAAATTATGGCCGCTAGCGTGTTATACACTTTCATATCGTACCGATCTCAATAGGTATATTTTCTTCGAAATCTACCTAAAAAGTAAGTGTGCCTACACGCACTCAGTGGATGCGACACAACTTCAGCTTTTGGTCTTGAAGGAAGAGTTAATGTTTTTAAAAACAAAGAGAGTCGACATTCGTGCCATAGTAAACATTTAATGATGAAAGTGCCAGTCCAGTAAAGATGAAATCTACCGACTGGGGGAGACTTTTGTTCTCACTTTGTACGAGGGAAAGAAAACAAAAAACATTTGCTTGATGAATACCCATAGAAATGTTTCAGTCGTGTTGCAAAAAGGAAAATAGAAGTGAATTGTACACTTTACCTCCTACATCAGATGCGGTTCACATGCATTCCTTACCAAGTGATATTAAGGGAGGGGAGGAAATTGCCACCAGAGTACTTGGTGGCATGCGGACCGCATCCTGTACCAACGCTATTTCCACTGGCTCCTGACCAAGTACTTAAGTTGATATAATGTTCGTGTTTAAAGGGTTGTGAAGGTCGTTGTTCATGCAAAAAGGCTGGATTGAAGTGCATTGATCTTTGTGCCCATTGCAGTGGAATGGGATGTAGTAACCACTCCGAACCAATCAAAGAAAACATCGAGGGCAAAGGTGACTAGAGAATAATATAAATAATGATAATAATAATAAATAACGTAAAGGTATTCCCTGTGCAATGCGCATGGGGGATTGGATGTAGCTCTCCACATATCCTCGACCAAGTGAGGTGGAGGTGATCAGTCTTACGCTCGATGTCCTTTCTCTTGCAAGGTCCCCAGGAATGCCAAGGACACTCTGGTACTCAGTTTCATAGAAGGTTGTATGCACTTCAGAGCGCCAGGCATGGGAGCACTGAAGAAGAGTCTTCAGCGTTCTGGCAGGGATTTGAAACCTCCGATTTGTAGTTAGACGCGCTACCTACCACCTTTCAAAATCAGAAAATTTCCGCAATACATATGTTGAGCTAAAGTTTGAAGACTTCCTCAAACAAATTGAAACATTAATTGTTAGTGCTTTTCTTCCTCATAGTAGCCTTGATGTGGCGAAGATCGCTAAATACAAGCCTAAAACCGTATTTATGTATGTTAGCATGTTAGTGAGTCTCTCAGCTCTACTCTGTGGATCTTTTAAGAAAGGTACATATGTGTCCTTACCTCCCCAAGTAGTACTATTCTTTATTTACTTTGACTGAGTTCAAGATGGTGTCGAAATGGGCTTATCTGTGACCTTACTTGTTAATCAGATTTTTGGAGGACATTCAGTACAAACAAATGGTTGAAGTGTATTATGTTCGGAGCAAAACAGAAAATAGGCACGACACGAAGGTCTACATTTCGAGACAGGGAGGGGTTCAAGCTATGTTTGTGATCTCTAACACAGGATAAATAAGCTTTCCCAGTTTCGAATATAAGCATACATGAATCCCTTTATTTCACAAACTGTCTTCGTAACATATAAGGACTAGTGAAATGTCGTTCATTCAGGTGATGAACGGTCGAACAGTGGTTAGAGGGACGGATAACAAACATATCTTCAGATTGTGAGTTCGAATCCCACTGCACACTAAAATCTTTTTCCAACAGTCTCGATGTTGGTTTACTAATGTTTTAAAAAGCAAGGTTTGTAGCAAGTTTGTCCTGAAAGGTTTGTAGCAAATTGGCGTGTAAAGTTTGTCATTTGCCAACTAGCAAATTTGCTGCAAGTTTACTGTGCTATCTGGGTAATGCTCTTACAATAGTAAACACGTTAAAATATTATATTCTACAAAATCTTGGATGTACCGTATTTACGTAATTATGATATGAAATTGGAATAAATACAAGTTAAGTTTTAAAAGAGTTTTTACTATCGAAAAAGTTGCTACTCGAAATTTTAATCACAGCCCTCGAGCTGCTGAAGAAATTTTGTAAAGAATAATCTGATTTTTTAAAATTTTATTTATGACTTTTAGACCTCTAAGGCCCAGGCCGAGATATGGGAAGCAAGAGGATGCGACAAGTTGTCGACCAGAGCCTAAGTTGAAGGTACCATCCCGGAATTTGCCTGGTGTGTCTGAAGAAAAACCCTGGGAAAATTCTCAGTCAGGATGGTTGGTCGCTGGGATTAAACCCACGACCTCCCGAATGTTAAGCCAACACCCTATCACTGAACCACGACCGCTCGGTACGTGAGCATAGTATTTACATCAAATACTCTCACAACGACATAGAAGTACATCTGATAAGAACAGCATAGCCATCGACCAAACCTTTCCAGTGTTCCTTTGCCACTGAAGTGGCCCGAGGGACGAAAAATCAACGTTGCGAAGTACAATGATACAGTTCATCCCACATATCATCTCTTAGTTTTACGTGAACTTGAAAAGTGACAGTTTCACCATTAATGAACAGAGAACAGAAGATATTGATGCCGAGCTGGATTACTAAAATAAAGTTGGATTAAGTAGGCTTATGTATTCAAATAAGGGTTTCAGTAGAAACTGGGCATATGCCATGAAAGCCGACTATTTACTTCGGAGAAACCGCTTATGTCATCTAGCATCTTTTCCAGTAATGACTGGACTTATGGCATCCATTTTAATACCGAAAACACATGCCACAAGCACAGTCATTACGAGGTTAGACACTAGATGGCAAAAACTGTCTATCTCAAGTAAAAATTCAATTTCCATTGCGATGTGGCATGTGTCTTTTGCAACTGAGCCCCTCAAGTGGTTTGTGTTTTTCATATTATACTGATGTATCTTTAAAGTAATACAGTTTTATTTATGAGCAATGTATGACATAAGATAATGGTTTTCTACGTACAATCATAAACAATTTGTTCTTCTGAATGCATTTCAGCTTCATTTTCTTTTTATAAACCATGCAATAATAGTACTTTGTGATCTTCATGTAGCTAGGATTTGAATACAGTACCCCAGAAGGATCTTCTACTTGCTGGCAATGCTGTAGATATAAAGTTTTAGCATAATATTTTACCAGAACAAACATTCCCATGAAAATGCTTTTCCTTTAAAAACAATATTTTGTGACATGTGCCCTTATTCCACTGGGCTTATAAAATAAGCAACAACTATTTAAGATATTGATATTATCTAATAGAATTAAATAACGTCTTTTGTGCTGGTGGCCGATATATCAAGGAATCGAAAGAGATTCATTAGGGAGTTGAAAAAGAACTGAGATATTTATCATAATATGTGTAACAATGTTATAACTAGCAGAGGAATTACCTGTTATAATATGTGCAGTTTCGTACGCTGGAGGTTCTACAGTATCTGCAACCGGCGAGATACAATCTACCTTCTCTGTATAGATAGTCAGTCTATGGAAATCACGCGGAAGATAAGAACTCATTAAATCCAATGCCATTGAAAATTTCATGAACATATGAAGGCAGGGAGCAGAGAAGACATTTAATCTCGTTTGTCCACTTCCAGTCTCAACCAATAACGACCATATTGTCGGTTCTAACTTAGTGTTTATGCTTGATCCGTTTTCTTTTTATTTATGTCTTAATTCTCTACACACGTAAATATTTGCAGTAATTGTAATTTACAGCCATATTCAATCCACTACTGGATGAGGCCTCTCCCGGAGGCAGGAATTCGACTACTGCTCCCACGCTGACCAGACGTGTTGGGAGAGGAGAGCCGAAGTTTTCAAGTATGACCGCCACTGTCTTTAATTCACAGTAGCCCAACTGAAAATCTTGGCGGAATCCGTGGTCAGTGTATTTGGGCAAGGCGATTGTCGTGTGGTGTAACCTGAACAATAAATAAAAATAAATAAATCATAAATCTTTAATAAAATTTACTTTATATGGGTTATTTTACTTCGATTCGTTTCAATTATACAAGTGCAACGTTTTTTTTTTAATTCACTAAGATCCACGCCCCAGGCGGGCTTCGAACCCGCAACCTTGTGGACGGCGGAACAGCAACCTAGTTCACACGGCTCTAATTTCTTTTTAACCTTGGAAAGTAGAAGTTGGAAAAGAGCAGAAACGACACTCCAGTCAAAAGTAAACAACATGCATCAACTATGAAATATTCTTCCCTTTCTCTTACATTTGCATGCTAGTTATTGTGACGAAATGAGAGTAAAAAGACACATTTGTAACCATCAAGACATTGACGGTATAATATGTTGAGAATACTTAAAAACAAAACGAAATTGCTCTTAATGATACTAACAAAAAGCTTAAACAAAAACATGAATTCTTTATACAACGCTTTACAACAGCATGACTGCTAAGTACTTTCAACTTTGTTTCTAAGCACTACACGCAAAGATTTAGCGTTTGGTTGACGATTGTTTTTATCATTTCAGTAATTCACTCTTTATTCAACAGGGTGTTCAATTTTCAACGCAACCCGGGGTTTGGGATAGTATAACTTTTGAACCGGAAGCGATAAACAGATAATGCTTATACCAAAATGAAGCCTTGTTCATGCAGATATTTTTTAAACTAGGAAGCAATGATTGAATTACATTAGGAATCACGCAGTGTTACCAGATGTAACGGAAGGTGTATTTTTTTATTTTATTTATTTGTAAAACATGTAAAATGACCCATACACACACGTATGGACGTTCTTTCGTTATTTTTCAGTTTGGTTAGGTGGAGTAGCTCGGCAACTATGGCAGAACAAAAATTGTTCATTTCTACCAATAACCAATCGGCTCCTCTGTAAGGGGGAACTATAGGAAAATCGTGTTTTTTTTTAAATTAAGATTATGAATTGGCAACACTGCTGGCGTTTCAGTGCCAAAAAAGGCGTCTCTCTAAACTGTACACATTATGCAATTACTGAAAACAAGAAAAAAATAAACTTTGAAATTGTCATGAAAAAGGTGTTGCTTTCATGCACCCGGCAACACTGCTAGGCATCAGGAATTGTCAGCTATTTAGCAGATGTTGGAAGTGGCCCCCGTTTTGATCCAAACACAGGTTCACACGCTTCACCATGTTGGCAGTGACTTTACGAAGACTAGAAATGCTAATTTTCTCGATGGCACCGCGAATGTTCGTTTCCAGGTCTTGTATAATTCGAGGATTATTCTTGTATACCTCTTGCTTTAAGTAGTCCCATAGAAAAAAGTCCGGAGATGTTAAGTCAGGGGAGCGACTTTCTTTACTTATTATCCGCTCACCAAAAAATTATTTCAACATGTTTAACGTTTCATTTGACGTATAGCACGTTGCCCCGTCTTGTTGAAACCACCAATCATGTTCATCAATATTCAATATTCATCAATATTCAATTCATTGCCGGGCATGTAAGTAACATTTATTTCATGACAATTTCAAAGTTTCTTTTTTTCTTGTTTTCAGTAATTGCATAATATGTACAGTTTAGAGACACGCCTTTTTGGACACTGAAACACCAGCAGTGTTGCCAATTTACAATCTTAATTTCTAGAAACCAAGATTTTCCTAGTTCCCTCTTGCAGAGGCCTCATCCGGTTGGTTATCGGTAGAAATGATTTTTTTTTTGTGCCATAGTTGCCGAGCTACTCCACCTAACCAAACTGAAAAATAACGAAAGAACGTCCATACGTTTGTGTTATGAGTCATTTTACATGTTTTGTAAAAAAAAAAAAAAAGTTTATACCTTCCGTTACATATAGCAACACTGCGTGGTTTCTAATGTAATTCAATCATTGCTTCCTAGTTTAAAAATATCTGCATGAAACAAGGCTTCATTTTGGTATAAGCATTATCTGTTTATCGCTTCCGGTTCAAAAGTTGTACTATCCCCAACCTCATGTTGCGTTGTAAATTGAACACCCTGTATAAGCTGCTATTAAGGTTCTAAAATCCACAGACAGACTTCCATGTGGCAGGCAAATGCGAACTCAGAATCGCGAGGAAGCGAGCCTAGCGCCACACGACATCGCCGGCGCGGCGGGCAGAGTTTGTTTGAATTGTCAATAAGTCCTAACCGGGCTTCTGAGAGTCTAAGAACGGGGAGTCTACACTGTACAGCTCATGTAGATTTCGAAACACTCCATTCACTGAGCCCTTTATTGGATTTAAACCAAGGACCAAGCCAACAGAGAATGAGAATGCTAATCATTCGTTTAACTAGGGTCCCAGTTGCTTATTCCTTCGTCCTTGTCCATTTTCTATGATTGATTATTATTTCTGAGGTCTAGTATGCGTTCAGAGCTAACGTAAAAGGACGTACGGTGAGACCACAAGTATTTCGTAATCAAGTACTTATAGGGATTGAGAGGTCGTATCTTAGTTGGTAGAACGTCGGCCCTGTGTTCGATACAACCGGTCGACCATCCTGACTGAGGTTTTTTCGCAGTCTCCCCAGGAGTGATACTTTCAACTTAGGTCCTAGCCGACTCCTTCCCGCTTCCTTCTTTTATCTCATCCCGGTCTGAGCCCTCAATAAAATTCAATTCAGTACGCAAAGGGTGTCACAAGTATTAGTACCTAAGAAGTTATAGTAAGAATGAGAAGTTGAATTTTCCTCTAACATGAATAGTTTGAGAACTAGATTCAATGAGAGATAGGAAAGAATACCGCAGGTCCCGATTTTTTTACGAGACATCGCCTTTCTTAGCTTAATTCCCGGCTGTAGCAACACCCACTATCGTACTGAATTCGCCATCTGCAAGATCATACTCACAGGTCTTTATATTCAATTCATCCTTGTGTTTTTCATCATGTTGTTTACACTTGGAAGCAGGGATGTAATGCTAATTTTTGGAGGGGTATACGCTTTTTTTCTTGTTGTAAGGAAACATTTCGCTTACTATCCCAGACACATGCGTATTTCATAAATTTTAAGTGGGTATACTGAGATGCCTAAAACACTGAGGTGGGTATAGGCCTCGTATACTCTCTATTAGACCTCGGGATGGGCGAGAGGTTAAAGCGCTCGCTTTCTGTACGCGTGGTCACGGGTTCAAATCGCACCGGGGTCAATTGAACGTAGTGGTTCGGAGCCCACTTTACCAAAAACTGTAGGTCCCGTCCTTAGAAACTCACCAGCTCGTTTAGAATGTTAATAATAATTCACTGCTTGGAAGGTCTATTGTTTGTGTGTTTCTTAAAAGTACAGGATGGATGTTCATAATGCGGTGAAGGATCAAATGCATTATCTGTCAATGTGTGCGTTTGTAAGTCGGGATTATAACAGAAATGGGACCGGAAGTTGTAATAGGCCTACCGTTCTCACATAATATCGTTGTGACGTAATACGTTCGCTATAAATAAAACTTCAAAAGCGTTGTTTGCAAGTTGGCTCGGTGTATGAGTGGATAAGAAAGCCGCGTTCGAATTCTATTGATGTCAAGTTTTTTTTTGTCAGAAACATTTTTATACCTATGCTCAAATCTATTATTAATACGGTAAGTTAGTTACCAAGGGTTAGGTTAGGTTAGAAAACTCAGTTTCGGTTCTTTTTCTTTTCTTTTTTTTCATTATACGCGATAGGATATGATTATAAAACCGGAACCGGAAATTATGTTTCAACATGTACATTATTGTTATGATCCGGATGTTTCATAATTGTAGTGAAGGTAAAATCGTTGTGATATTATGACACAATGATACCTTTTACAATAAGCTACAAAGAGTGTGTGTTCATGTACATATATGAACACACACACACACTAAACAATAAAGTTGCAGCAGGGTAAAGATTCTTGTATAGGGGTCTAATCCTATTTGCGTAATACGCATGCATTTCAATTTGCTGTGTCGGTGTGCGTGTTACCATTTAAATACCTTGGTTTAACCAGTCCTTATTTAACTTAGATCCTTTTTTGAAGTAATGCGATGATGAAGGTGTATTAATTTTGGCCAACTTTAAGAAACATGGAAGTTATTTAGGGTCAATTCTACAATCGACCGCTGAACTTCTAATCAGCGCTAAGTTGAGACCAAGTCTGATTTTGGCCAATGATAGTACGCAAAATGAGAGTTGATCTCAGCTTAGCGCTGACTAGAAGTTCAGTGGTCGATCGTAGAACTGGTCCTTAGTAGATAAGTTAAGCTTTGTGCTTGTTAGTTTACGCTTTCTTGAGTAATGTTACAGCTTTTTGAAGGTCGAGTCGAGGCAAAATGGATTAAACATTTTCGGAGTCCAGCTGATGAAATAATGTTTTTTCGTTAGGTGAAAAGTAAAACATAGTCCTCAATTTTGCTTTGTACGATGAGTCCTGAAATAATGCAACTAACTTTGGTGGGGGATCATTATATACAGTGATTCTGCCAGACCCCCTGGGGGTGTCACTATTCAAAATTGTCGAACGCACCCCCAACTTTAAAATGTTTAGGTTCAAAATCGATAGAAACTTTGTAAAACTCCACTTACACCCTCCCAATTTTGAATTTCCACCCCCAAACTGAAAATCCTGGCTGAATCCCTGGTTATATACATGAAAACAAGAGGAAATTACTTTGAAGAAATATCGAAACACGTGTAATAAGGGAGTTAAAGGCGCTCAAATTTATCACGGCATCGTCATGAATGACGTAATATATCGACTAATAATAACACAAACCGTGTTGACTAAACAAATCACAATCAAATTGAATTTTATTTAAGACCTTTAGGCAACTTTGGCTCAGGTCGAGTAGTTGATGAGAAAACTAGTGGAATGAAGAAAGTGCGAGGACACGGGAGAACCCCGAGAAAAACTATGCATTCGGTGTTTGTTCTCATGACACGAGGCAGAATCGAATCGAGGACTCCATGCACCAGAAGTGAACGTTCTACCAGTGAGCCATAGTGGCCTGTCAGAATCGAAATTGTACAAGTTGAACTTTGATTGTGATTATCTAACTCTACAGCGCTTACGTTATTGTCGAGATACGACGTCAACGATACCACACTAGCTATGAGCCAGTGATTCTGCTAACCGCTGTGTGGGTGTCATGCTCCCAAATTCTCGAGTACATCCCAACATTAAAAATGTTTAGGGTCAAAAATCGATAGAAACCGTGCTTTTACATGCCCCCTAACGCTTTGCATGTTTCATTTTTTTTTTCAAATGAACTTCCTTGTTTTGATGTGAGTAATTTCCTCCTGAAGTTCGTCCTGATGCTAGTAGAGAAGCTACTTGAATTATTAAAAAGTAATGGACTCCAATCTGTAAAGTAACCGCAGATAAATTGACGATTTAGGGCATTGCGGTAACAGCGTGATACCCAAGAGCACCCATGTTGTGATTTTCAGGGGGGGGGGGGGCAAAACAGCGCCCATACACATATTGCCTTGTTTAAGATTTGACAGGCTGAGATAATCCCCTCATTTTATGCTATATTAGTATAAATTTCTCTGGCTAGGGGGACAAGCGCCCCCTTGCTTCCCTGATGGGAGCCCTTGGTAATACCCATTATGACGGAATCCATCTGGTAGAGCAAGTAGCTCCATGGACTGTTGAGGATAGGAAAAGAAATATTAAAAAGAAAAATCCATTCTCATTCTCATAATAATAATGAACAAACGAATTTCAAACTGTTAAAGTTACTTACAATTGCCAGAAATAGTCTCATCGTGTTGGAAAGTGTGTAGTCCTTGGAAAATTTGGAAGTAAACTGCACAAAATAAAAGTTTTCCCCTTGTTTTATACTACTAACCCGGATTGTTGACAACATAAAAAGAAAAGGAGAAATTTTTAATGTTTGCAAATGTTTTAGGAGTGTATCTCCACCCATAAACCATCTTCCGGACAGTGTTTCCAGCCACGACAAACTTAGTCATTAATGTGTGTAAATGCTTTGCAACTGCCAAGAACTTTATGTGTACATACAAGTCTACAAAAATAAACAATAATTCGTTAACACTTTTCCCATAGGTTTTTGGGAAGACTGAACATATGATTCATTGTTACTTAGAATTCCTTATCCCAGACACTCCTTATTCCATTTTTGCATATTTTTCTGAGGTGTAGGAGGAAAACAGTCTCTTCATTTCTATTAAATAGTAAAGAATAAGCTGAAGCAAATGTTTGAGAAATATTTAGCAATATCCGAATTCCCTGTGTATGTGTATAAGTGGTTGAGAGTGATAGACATGTGAGAGACAAATGGAAAAGTTTCACCCATTTTGGGATTGGAGTTTGAGAGCAGATTTTCTCTCTCTCATAAATGTTAAATAAAAGTTCATTAAAACTTCTAAATATATTTAAGCAAGAGTTTATTCGAAGTATGAAGTAATATTTATTAACTGGAGGGAGGATATATAGGCACTAATAATAACTAACATAGGTAGGTAAAACAGGTACCAAAAATGTTTTTAAAACACGGCTTAAAATCAACGAAAAATAAATCTTTATTTTCGTTTTACAACCTTTATAGGTTGAAAGAATATTTTCTTAGTTATAGTACAAAATACTTTACTCTAAATTTTCATATTTTTTTTATTTCTTTTTATCCACATATAATTAAAAAAATGTTTTCTGAACATCACGAAATGTAAGCGGCATAAAATATCTAACGACTAAATATTACAAATGTGGAAAGACTCAATTTTTGCTTGTACTCACCCCTCAAGGCCCCAACTAACTTGAAATGAATTTAAAACATAGACGTACAATTTCAAACGAATTATAAAGTAGGCATTATACAAAGGCAGTTCAATTACTAAAGAGACAAATGGCTGTAGTGTTAACGGGTTTACCACATGAATCTCATCATATAAGGAAGAGGGAAACACATCGGTACGATATTTAAAAATGAAGGTTTTAAGGCATGTTATCAATGGACGACTAAAGTCTTGACGCCACATCCGGTTGGTTGTCATAGCAACGGCGGAGGTCAAGTCTAAATAAACAGAAAGTTTAAGAGCAGAAAGATAGTAAATCAGTTCTGGAAGTAATGGCTGTTAATATTTTTCGAACTTTTGATTATTTCGGTTACAACCGGAAACTGATTGAAAGAGTAGAAAATGTTGTCGAGTCCAATTAGTTACTTTCGCTTATATGACATCGAGATTTGATGCACATTCGAAGGAAAGTGCAAGTTAGTATCTGTGTACAACAAATAGAATAATAAGTTGAGGTGAGTAGCTAATTTTTACTCCGCCAATTTACGTATGTTTTTATGAAACACATACAATGGTACCTTTTCGAAATCTTGTTTCATGATATTTCTTGTATACTTTACTTGGAATATCAATTTCGCTGCTGTGCATAGGGTACAAGGGTTTCGTTTTATCACTAGTATGTATCTTCTTGAGTATGTGTTCTCAACTATAACTGAATTAGCAACTTCAGTTCAAGCTTCTTAGAATCACCTCTTTTTCAAATCAAGAACTCAGCAATCATATCAAAATTGC
>JAGDQP010065781.1:0-11373 GCA_022664845.1 Lepisma saccharinum | reverse complement strand
GAGAGGAGATAGATCGTGCTATATAAACGGCACTAGTCAATTCATAGCACAGTCTTTTCTGAGACATGAGAGGAGATAGATCGTGCTGTATAAACGGCACCAGTCAATTCAGAGTACAGTCTTTTCTGAGACACGAGGAAAGTGGTATAATGCCAAATGATGATGCACCAGCTAATTCATAGTAGTCTCCACAGCCTTTTCCCCCTGAGGTATGAAGGAAAATGTTATCATGTCAGATAATGACACTGTGCCGATTTGCCAAATAGATTTTTTGTAGCGAAGTTGTTGGTTTATTTGTTGCACTTGCGAAACAATATGGATCCACATAAATATTTTAAACTCTTTGGGGAAAGATATGAATAACTCCATCTACAGATCGTCACATAATGAACAACACATATCGTAGGTGTACGTGTACCCTTGAACAAGATCCTAGAGCTTCAATGTTAGTCAACGACTGTGCTGGTCCTTTATGTTTTTCGTTCCAGACCTACTTTTAATCATAAGTGAAAACGCAATGAAAAAAAAAACCGTCCGTTTACTCCTGATAACAAACGCAATGGTGTATTCAAGACATTGTGCCTTATTAGCTGGTAATTCCCGTATACAGTTAAAAAGGAGTGGCTAATATTTTGCAGCAAAAAGAAAACAGATGCGACTTGTAGCCCACATAGGATATCTACACTGATATAATGAAACAGCCCTAGAACACTGTTTCTAAAACTTTTCCGCATCGCGGACCACCAGCTGGATAGATTGCATACTCAAAGATCGCCAAATGAAAAGTCTGTATACATGTGAACCAGTATTGTATCATAGTGTTTCCTCACAATATTTTTTTAAAATATTTATATATTTTATTTTTTTTTCAATTTCATTGGAACGTCTATTACCCTACAATTTTAGCAGTGATAGATACTGTTGACTTGCCCAAATACACTGTAAAAATTTTTTGGAAACGTTGTTTAATTATATAGTAAAGTTTCAGATATTTGTAAGCATTTGCAATGGTCCTGATGTGTATGAAAGGTGTCGGTCAAAATCACCGATAAATTATTTTGCATCGTTAGAGGTTTTCATTTCCCTCTTCCAGCGTGATTGTCGCGCATGCGCAGAAAGAGAAAACTGTTTCTTATCGTAATCGAATATTCAATTCTGATCAAGTGCTTGCTGATGCCATTTTAATCACATATTTTAAAGGTATGGGAAATATTCTCAGTGAAATGGGGATTGCAATCTCTACTTGACACATTAAAAAACATGGTGCAAGCCGTGGAGGTAGCCTTGTTCATGTTTTCGAGATTTGAGTAACCTATTTCTGACCTTCTACACTGTATCGATGTACTGATTTCTTCAGTGGTGATTTAGTCGTCACTAAGACTTCTAACTAAAGAACCCGTGTTCAAATCTCCCTTGAGGCTTCTAATATTTTTTTCTTTTCCTCAAATCTGCAATGTGGCTGTTTATTAACCTAATTATAGGAAATTTCCAGGCAGCTATAGTTGACTACATTTCTCCAGGAATGAGGCAGAAAATTTTAACAGTATACGTTAGTAATTTCGTCATCTTGAACACTATTGAGCATAGTAAATTAAAAGAGAAAAGTTAATGATGAAAGTTTTACATATAGAATCAGTGCTCAAAATGGGGGGGCACAAGGGGGTACGCCGTGCCCTTAATTTTTTTTCATTTTGGATTTTGCCTACCTACCTCTTACCCTTTTATTAATGGAACCTCATTGCCTTTACTTTCAATAGGCAATCACCGCCAGTATAGTGTAAGCGTCTCCTCACCTTTTCTAACCCACCTCGTTCACTGCATAGTATTGAATTACAATATTGAGGAAATTAGTGGCAAACTTTGGTAAATTTTATTTTTATATGGGCCAGTCTAGTAACTTTGGACTTCGGCACGTCACGATTCACCTTTAGCTGTTAAAAGCCAAACCCACGTACATACACAGTATGTACACGACCCCCTTCCGATTTAAGAAAATTGATCAAGATTCAAAATGGTGGACTTCAAGATAACGACCATGAACAACATACCCTCCAACAGTTAGCGCCTTACACCCAGTATCCATTATTTTGTCCAAGCAAGCCAACAGTGGCGAAACAACAGGCTTTTGCATCATTAGTGTAGAATAATCTCACATACCCTTATCTCTCACAATACAGCAACACTATCTTACAATATATCTGTCACTTACAGCAAAACTGACTTCAGAAACGTATTTCTCGTAAAATTCTAGCCCAGAATGATATATTACACGACTCCTTTCCGATTTATGAAAATCGATCATGATTCAATATGGCGGACTTCAAGATGGCTGCTCTTCAACAGTTAGCGCCTTCCACCCAGTACTCATTACTGTGTATTTGCCTTCCAATTCTTTCACCAATTTAAGAACAGAAGGATATTTCCACATATTTTAACGTAAGAGAAAAATCTTTTCTACCCCATCAGTATGCTTTCTTGTAAGCTGTGGCTTAAGTTCATTACTTGTATGAAGGATGACGACCCTCGGCGATACTCTTCACCGAAAGAGATGAGGCCATCAACGAGACAGAACCTGCGCACCACTGTCATTGCCGATCAGTTTTTTTCTTTTTTTGCTGTCTGTACATTACAGGAGGTTTCTTGGGAGTAGGAAATTGTTCTTCATTGCAAAAGGAATTGTCTTTGAATGTTATTACCTTTTACCCCCCCCCTTTTTTTGTCTTTTCAAAAGTTTTTTCCCCTTCAACAATACTAATGCTGCTACGTTCTTTTCTGCGGCAGCACATTCTGAACAAAGGACTGTCAATTGTCAGAAGGAAGATGTTCCGATCCATTGATTCGTTTCCCAGCTATTGTGGTTCGTTTTTGAATATTTCATTTAGTGGGCTGGACCTCTTCCCGTCAGCTTTGCCTCCGCGTCCGTCCACCTTGTCTATAATTTTACGCATGCGCGCAATCAGCGTTCTTCCTCCTTTTTTGTTATTCAATTACCCAGGAACTGTTACCATGAAAAATCTGTGAAGAGATGAAATATCATCGACAAATCCCCCCTTTTTGACTGCCACCAGTTCTGCGTTACTGACAGATATAAAGAGATGGATTAAAAAAGAGGCCATAGGCCATAATAACGTGCGAGACTAATCCACTTTGAAAAGTTAAGATCCTCTGATAAATGTCGGGATATCAAAGAGTGTCAAGTTCCCACAATAAATATCGAACATGTAGAAATGTTGCTTTTTTTATGTATATTGTACACTTGTGGACAAAAATATGTCCTGGCAACTTCTACAATACAGTTTAAAGCTGCATGCCCTTCACTGGTGTATTGTAAAATTAACTAAGAAATAAAATTTGTGTATGCCTAGGTCCGGTGGTTCAATGGGACCGACCGCTGACTTGGGATAAACTTTGAAGAAGTGACATGGAATCGAGTCCCACTCACGCCGGTTATTTTCACTGAGGTTTTAGAGAGTTTAACTCATTGCCACCAGTTGAATACTTGGATGGTACGTAGAATCAGTGTTAATTTCGCTGACCCGGTGAGCCAGCCTGAACCCAACATACAGGTATTGGACAAAATAATGAAAACACTTGTCAAAAGTGAAACATATTATAACTGTGCTTGGAAACACTGAGCACTGCGTAAATCAACCGTCTTTTCTTTTTTTCTCTCTGCAGATTGGATGCACTAATAGTAGAGTGGTTGTGGACGTTTGTATATCGAACTTTGATATTACTAACAAATCGAAAATGCTAAGATATATCGAAATTCGAAACATCGAACATTTGATTTCGAAAAATCTTTGGAAATTATTATTATTATTTTAATATCGAAAAATCGTTGGAAGCTGAAAATCGTTCTTTTCGATATATCATTGGAAATCGAATATAGATCGAATCGAAAAATTTGTAGAAAATAGAATATCGATCAAATAAAAAAAATGTTTTATATCGAAGTTTCTTGATATGGATATTTCAAAATAATGATCGATATATTGAATAATCTAAAGCCCTGTATTTAATCTAGGTTCTAGTCGCTACCTTTTCTATTGCTTCTCTCAAATCAAAGGCAAATGAATAATTTGTGCTTTTAAATCATTTTAAAGAAGATAAGTTTTGAAGTTTTAATGATAATTGAATCTTTATATAGTTTGGGATAAATATTAATTTTGATAATATACAGTTAGATTCATTAATGACTGATGTGTGCACATTCTAAATCTTAAAAGTTGTACAATACGGTATTACATAAGAAATATTGAAAATGTTGCTAGATTGAGCAAATTTTGGAATTTAAAAAAACAATTCCACCGGCCCCTTTCTATAGTCCTGAGTGTACCAATCAAATAATCCATCAGATATATTTTAAACTCACTGAAAATTGTTTTAATAGTTAGGAAAGGAAATAAGAAAGCTCCTGTATATACTGAAAGTTTTTTTTTAAAGTATCCATAATTTTTTTTACAGATCATTTATAGTAATACTAGAACATAAATAATATTAGTAATTAGTAATTATATATAGTAACTATTAGTAGTGATACTACATCTATACAAAGGCGATTTCAAAATTTCTGGAAAAAGCCATAAATTAATTCCTTACTAAAACAAAAAAAAAACTAGCCTGTTCAAGATGGCAACACTGAAAACCCAATTGACATCATATTTCAGCTTTTAATAATCCTATTGAAATATGACTTCTCCAAGAACATTTTTTTTTTAAATTTTATGCATATTTTTTGTGTTTTATCCAGAAACATGATTTACTATTGTGAAAGAATAAGTGATTTTTGGATCGAAGTTTGAAAATCCACTTCCTCTAATCTCCAAAAATGGATGTGATAGTCCTCAATAACTCATGCGAATAATTTTCTGTTGCCTTAGTAGCGGACATTCATCCACAAAATGAATCCGACACATTACGATACACGATGATCTTTTTTTATTTATTTTTTTAGATTCCAAGAAAATATGACTATATGCTGAACATTTTTATCACGTTGAAGATTCTAGCAAGTACTGCAAACATAGACCGAACAACATACTTTACGAAAAAAACAACATATTTCTGTGATTTAAGAAGTTTGCGATAACGTACCTTCTTCCCCCCTTTCCGCCACATGTAAATACAAATTATTAGTATGAGTCATATTTTACTAAGAACATATATTCAGGAAACAACACTTACGCTAAAAAGAAAAAAAACATTCCTAAAATAACTTCTGTATAAATAATAGCAAACTTTTTTTTTTCAAAAGGGAGGCAAGAGTTATTTTAGTAATGAACGCGAAGCTATGCGGCGGCGCATCATCTGGCTTATAGAGCCATTTAGATTTGGTATTCGCACCATGCTAGTTCTCATTTCGTCGTAGTCTTTCTCCTTTACCGCCAAACAAAGTTCCATCCTTTTGTCTGCATCCTTTCTGGAACTTGGGAATAGCTAATTAGATGATTCCTTTTAAATGTTGGTTGGGCTGGAGACTCAGAGAAAGACAAAGAGTGAAACTGATGAAGGTACAGACATAGAGACAGAGGAAAGCTAACTAAATGATATACATAAAGAGAGAGAGAGAGAGAGAGAGAGAGAAGAAATATGAAGGAGAGAGCATCAAAATGATGACAAAATTAGAACACAGGGACATGCACGCTAATGGGTTTCCACAAACTTCCAGTAGACGGGTTTATAAGACCTATAGACAGACAAATGCATCTACAAAGGAGAAGATACACGTGCTGCCATCTTCGTTACCAGTTGATGGAAAAGTATTTTTGTCTTTTAAAGTTACATACAAGGTGTTTGAAATGCTATCCATTTTGTTCTCCAAAGACGAGTAACGGGAAACAATATGATTTTTTTTTTATCTGGTAGCTTATTCTGTGTCGACTAACCCTGTTTAGTTATTGAAGTGGAGTTTACAGCAATATTATTTACTGGCAAAGCTCTCGGAAGTTGTTTATAAACATGACTTTACATCCTATTTATAACTTCCGGTTTCGCGAGAAGTAACTTCAAACTAAGTAGTTTTGAGTTTCAGTTGGCTGACATGTGCTAGAGGAAAGTGACTTTCTTCATCTTGGTGTAATAAACACGAAACAGGTAATAAATTAAAAATAAAAAGATGACATACCTTGACAATCCTTGTTGCATTTTTTCCACATAGCTTAGAATAAAAAAAAGTTAAATGATTTCCAGCTTTCGAACCAGATAAAGCCAACATAAAAATCATCCACAGGTTATAAGTTATTTCTCTATTCCCAATATTTCAGTACTTTTCTAAAACTGAAGATACAGTTATTATTCTATTAGGGTACACAATATTAAATGCAAATCAAATTATTACTCGTATCTCAGGTTTAAAATCACTTACATGCAGCGTTTCAGTTAAGGCTAATTCACACATACGGTACCGTGCCCATTACGTTCTCCTGCCATGCTCCGTCTGTGCCATGGCCGCGACCATTCACACATAGGGTGCCGTTCTCATACCGAGGATGGATTGCAAGTAGGAAGATGTTGTTATTGCGACCGGGATGGTTTCTTTCCAAGACGGCACTGTTTGGGCATGGCAGAGTCATGGCATGGGCACGGCACCGTATGTTCTCCACGGGCAAGATGCGTTTCTTCCTCGGTACTATTATTGTACGTACACGGATCAGTAGGAGGCCTGGTGAATGTCTGTTGAGAAGCTACATTTATTGTTGACATTCCAGACGGAAGTCAGGTATATCGGAGTGGAATTACCTATAATAAGAGGATTACACTCGTTGCGGTGAATACCAGAACGACAGAAGATTACGTCATAATGGTGATGGAACCCGCCAGTCCTGAAACCGGGTCACTTTTTGTTGACCCTGTCTGACCCGAACATAGGTGACTCCACGACCCGGTCCAAAATTTGATCCGATTGACCCGGTCTTTGAAACATAATGAAATGGGAATTTCGGCGACGTATTTTTCGTGTTCTGAGGGGCATAATCGCCGGTCCTGGTCACTCCTAAAAGAAACACTATTGAAACAGAAAAAATAATTAAAAACTTCAGTTTCTCCTTCGGGTTACCTGCTCTAAATCGGATTACTGGGTCCAAAGCCCAGACCCGGTGACCCTGTCCAAAAAAAAAAATTATCCGAATGTCTTGATTGCCCCGGTAGCCCCTTTCAGCTCTGGAACCCGCTGTGCTGCAATGCCGGAACGGAACGGGGTTGGTTCTTTCGACACGATAATGCTTGCCCCATGATACTTGATGAGTATAGACTTAGATTCATAAATAATGGCAGACGAAGAAGTTTTCAAATACAAAAAGTCGCGTAGTACGACATTACTTAACGACCAATCCATGCAGATTCATTCCAATATATTATATTTGTTCCGATAAGTATATAAATTTATTTCTTCAGTGTTGCCAAGCTTTTCAACATTTTGTCTTGAGAATATTTTGATCGGTACTTTTTCGAGTAGAATAAAACATTCTGTAGGAATAAAATATTTTTTTCTCTAAATTTTCATATTGTTTCTTTTTTTTCAGGTAAGATAAAAATCAACTTCCTCATTCGAAAGACAAAGGACTCTTATGGCTTTGTCCTGACTAAATAGTAAGTACATAGAAACCATACCTTAAAGCTGTAATTTATGTAAAATAATTACTTATGCTTAGATGATGTCTTTAAAAAGCACAGATACAAATTTCTTTCTTGAGATTAACGGTTTATCAGCTATTAATTACAATGTTTTCAGTAATTATAAAATAGTAACATGTTCCGTTTCAAGTGTTATTTAGAGGCAAGGTACTAGAGCACAAGAACTAGATTAGAATTAGTATAGTGATCAAGTGACTGTAAACTAAACATTCTAATTGTTTAGTACCATCTAGCGGTAAAATGTTCAAACAACTAGACAGTGTGTCTAGTAGTTCTAACTATCTGATACAGGATGTTGCAAAAAAGTCCCAACAAGACCACATCCACGAGATACTTGACATAAAAGTAAGAAAACCGAGCAGCGTAACAGTAGAACTGAGGCGGTATGATACCGCCAAAGGGTTGAGACCTGGTGTATCTACGTATATTCTAAAATTATACAATGTTTGCGCAAAGGTTTCCCCAAAGGAGGTAGGGGATTCCCATCCATTCCATGGAATAAATAGTGGGTCGAAGTAAACACTAGTAAGACGATTTTTCGTTGATTATAAACGTAATCACAGTCATCCAACCGGGCAATGATAATCTCTTTTACTGATAAATACACTAAACGTTTATTGAAATGTTGGAATCACCATTTTTTATGGAATCCCTTCCGCCCTCATTGTACAATTTTGTAATAAGCACTTTGTAATAAAAATTTACAAGGTCTCAAGCCTTTGAGGGTACCTTCAGACCGGCGGCGCCTCAGTTGTATGGTAAGGTAAGGTAATTTGGTGATATTTTTATATTCAATATTTTATTTTATAAAGAAAATAAAACAATTTTGTTGAACTATATTTATATATTGGAACCATCCTTCTAGGTAATCTTTACCACTAGATACAATAAACACACTAATCGAAAAAGCAATGAAAACAACACTAAATCTTTGAAGCATTTTTAAAGAAAAAATGTTATTTTTTTTCTCCGTGGGTACCCTCGAACCCCCGTGCTTGTCCCGATTTTGTTGAACACAAAGGTGAAACACATTCTTGTATTGTAACAATCAAACTTAAAATATGTAATGCAGCCTATACTCTATCCATTGATCTCCAGGACGTTTTATACTACGTTAAAATAAATTTTGTAAACAAAAACATAGCATAATTTACGATAAGGCATTTCTTCGGTATATGGCATCCAGCTATTGAGTTATATTTTGCAATGTGTAAGCTTTATACCACTCATTCCTTTTGAAATAATTCACACAGGCACTTCTATAAACACCTAGCGACAGTCAGCAATCAAGAAAGTGTTACGAAAATCCATATGTTATTATTATTTCGATAAATACGCACTCTTGTTGATCAAGAGGCACAAACATGTCACCTTGCGGAAGAATACTAATTGCAACACTTTGCATCACGAATTACACTTTTTTTTTCATAAAAAATATCACTGACAGTATCTCGAGCAGGCAAAGAATGGTTAGTTAAAGTCACATTAGGTATTTATTTTTTCATTATACGCGATGTACATCACCTTTAAAACTTCCACCATATATGTGAACCGAGTCAGAATATAATCCCACATTTCACTCCTTCTAACACTACTTTAAGACATAAATTCGTTCTACGTGAACAAATCCTTCAAAAATCATTATAAGGTACCATGCCTTGAGCTATTTTTAAAAGTTATTCTGGATGCCCATTGCCGAACTTAAGCGTTAGTACAGTGGAATTTGTCATTCCGTGCTATTTGCTTGCCAAGTTTGATTTTTTTTCATATTTGTCGAGTATTTAGTGTACATAATGAGAA
Source organism: Lepisma saccharinum (assembly GCA_022664845.1). Classification (NCBI taxonomy): domain Eukaryota; kingdom Metazoa; phylum Arthropoda; class Insecta; order Zygentoma; family Lepismatidae; genus Lepisma; species Lepisma saccharinum. The sequence continues at coordinate 1,938 of JAGDQP010065781.1, read as the reverse complement.
AAGGTTGGGTGCCAAATTTTCCGCCTTCGTTCTCATGTATTTTTTTTTCAATATGGCGGACACCAATTTCGTGTAGCCTCTAAAGTAAGCACTTTTAAAGAAGTATTCCCCTCTTGAATCTCCCAAATGCACGCATGAAATGTCCAAATATACTCTCATAATTGTTCTGAAGCTTTTGCAACCCGTTTTGTTTATTATTTCACAGTGTGAGGTGAGGCATGGAGCGCAGGCCTTCCACTCACACCAATCGTAGAATCTGTGTTCTTTTATGGATGTCTCCCCATATACGATGTGTTGTCTATATGACTCGTGGAGTTGTGCCGACCGCTTTAGTAGTGTATTTTTATGTGCCAGACCAACGTCTCCAAGGTTCTGGGTTCTAATCCTGGATCGAGTATGGTTGTTTGTGGAATTTAGAAATTTAACAGCTAATAGAATCGTGACGGGACGAAGCCACTAGTTACTAAACTGGCCCCAAAATATAAAGTTTACCAAAGTTTTACCGTGTAGTGGATTAACATCGGTGAAATATCCCGTTTGTAAATACAGGTTTTCTACCTGTGGGACTGTTAGTTTGCCGTTTTGGATTACTATTGAGAAGCTTAAGTCCTTCTGTTTTGTGAATGGGTGTGTGTGGATGTGCAGAATTGCACATCATGTATACATATCGCACTAAGTGTTAATTTACTCTATACAAGACTATATAAAATACGGCGCTTTTATCTGTTTTTAGATGGATGTGTACACTATGAGCACACCTTTCACCTAGTGGGTTTCAGTGAGTCGATTTATGGATTTACCCATGAGTTTATCATTTTCAAGAATTTTCGTTACCTCTGGGGGTGTCCTCTGCCTTTACTGAACAGGCTTCTCTTTTTGCAAGTCTTCTTGGTTCCTTGTAGGACCTCGTCAGGAAATACAACGCGACAATCTTCTCATGCTAGACCAGTTTCTTTGTGACTGAAGTGGGCCTTACTGTCCTCCAAGGCCGATTCCCTCTTTTCTACCAACTTCGGTATTAACATTTTATAGTGGTTGGTAACCTCGTTGATCCTTAGTTTTGCCCTCCGTAGTATAGTTGTGATATTCTCTTCGAAATTAGTTGGTGATTTGGTGAACTCGACCAAATTCTAGTCAGGTCTTCTGATCTCGGACTCGTTCGTAGTACTGGTTAAGATGATGTTTGCATAGCAAATCGCGCAATGTCCTAAAAATATTCCTCCTGCTTACATCTCAACTTATAGTTTAGCCTCGAGGGACTCCACCTTGTTACTGTTTTCTTGCCTGCGGGGTTCTGGGGCGGATCAACTCTACTTCTGTGCTTCTGCCTTCCCTGTCTCTTTTGTTGTGCATCCTCAATGGCGTTCTGGATGTCATTCAGCTCAGGTAGTTTCATGGAGAATTCTTCTTCAATTATTTCCATTTCATACTAAAAAGTACTGTTGTTAAAGATAGGTTTCCTAGGTAAGGTTGGGTGCTTCTGCTAGTTAGCGTACTAAGAAGTACACGTATGAAAAAGTCACTTAGCAGCAACTGAAAAACAATAGTAGCGAATATTTTCGCAATTTCAAAGTTGTTGCAGGTAAACCTCAACAGTGTGAACTTGCTGCTCCAAGTTATACTGCTGACATCTGTTGATGTTTGGAACATGATATGAGCGTTTATTGGGAGCAGCAGCTAGTAATGAAAATGTAATTCTTGTGCATATTTAAACCAAAATGTACTTTGATAGAGCATTAATTGCGTACAACAAATAAATGTCCGCAATATGCCTATATACCATGTAGGTTCATTTAACATACACATACAGTTTCCTAACGACCACTGGACATGCATAATGGCCTTATTGTCTCGTACGCTCCTTTCCACTGCAAACCTGACCATTATTTGGGATGTAATGATTTCTCTTTCACAATTTCATTCCACTCCTCAGAAAGA